>WOXC01005766.1:332500-430100 GCA_011680675.1 Gymnobelideus leadbeateri
AATGTGATCTTCTAAGGTCCTTTCCCACTGGGCTGTTTTGTGATTCTATGATAACAGTCTTATTGGCAGACTCACAGTGCTCCTTCATGGTTTACAAAGTGTTCTTAAACATGAACTTAGTTCATCTTCACAAGAGCCCTTCCAGTCTTGACTGGAGAAGGACTCAAGGTTAGGCAACTTCCCAGTCAGGGAACAATATGCTGCAATCTAGGTGTACTGGGTATGACAAAATACAGAGTGGGTTCAGGGCACAAATCTGCCTCAAAAGATTTTAAACACTCAAGGTTTCTTTCAGTCCGAATAAGAAGGTTTATTGTATTGCTAATAGAAGTGGATCAGATATTAAGAACTTGAGCTATTCATGATGCCAATACAAGTGGGCCAGATTTTATGAGTCTTAACGTTTTAAGAATCTAAGCTCCTGGGGCAGAGCCAAGATGGTGGAGTAGAAACAGCTCATCCAAGCCACTCTGCCCCCAGATTACCCCCAAACTATGTAAAAGGGGACTCTGAACAACTTCTGGAGCCCCAGCACCCACAGAACGACACAGAGAAGCTAAACTCCTGCTGAGGACAGCCCAGCAGCCCTGCAGGAAGGACCAGCACAGCGGTCTGGGAACTGGCAGCGTGCAGCGCGCAGAGCGCAGGAGCTGAACCCAGCCAAGCCGAGGTGAGCCCAGGTCCGCGTGAGCCGAGGTTTTAGCCCCAGGGTGGCAGGGCCAGCAGCCAGCTGGAGGGACCCCAGAACACCAGCAACTGTGGTGACTCCAGAATTATCAACATAGACATACCTAGGACAAAGTAAGAGGTTAGTGTCCTATGGACTTTGGGACCTGTATTTGGGGAATGCGTCAGCTTCCTCCCCTGGGGGCTAGAAGCCGCTGAGGAGACACTCCATTTTGTAGTTTTCAGAGGCAGCTTCAGCTTCTGGCCTGCCGAACTGTAGGGAGATCCAGCGATCAGTCTTAGGGGGTAATTGCTCTTGCTTTAACCTCCCTGGATCTGGATTGTGATCTAGGGTGGAAGTTGTGGGTGGGTTTACAGCTTGCCACAGACAGAAGTTGCCCCCCACACGTTCAGGACGAAAATTCCTCTATCTGGCCGTAAAGCCATAGTGTGGCAACAAGCCCAAAAGTAAAGTAATTAAGTGGCAATATGCCAAGGCAAAGGAAACAGAAAAATGCAACCCTAGACTCCTATTTTGGGGGCATAGAGTGGGAAAAGGACTGTGAGGTCACAAGTCCTGCTCCAAAAGCCCCAGGGGAAAACATGAGCGGGTTGCAGGCCACAGAGGATCTTAAGAAGGACTTTAAAAATCAAAAAAGAGAAGTGGAGGAAAAATTGGAAAGAGAAATGAGAAGGATGCAGGAAAAGTATGAAATGAGGGTCAACAGCCTGACTGAGGAAAACAACACCTTAAAAATAGACTAACTCAAATGGCAAAGGAGGCCCAAAAGGGCAATGAGGAGAAGAATGCCTTAAAAAGTCGAATTTGCCAGATGGAAAAAGAATCTCAAAAGTTCACTGAGGAGATTCATTCCTTCAGAGTTAGACTGGAGCAAATGGAAGCTAGTGACTTGATGAGAAATCAAGATGCTGTTAAGCAGATCCAAACAAATGAAAGATTAGAAGGCAATGTGAAATATCTCATGGGAAAAACCACTGACCTGGAAAATAGATCCAGGAGAGACAATTTAAAATTATTGGACTACCTGAAAGCCATGATCAAAGAAAGAACCTAGAAATCACCCTTCAAGAAATTCTCAAGGAAAATTGCCCTGATGTTTTAGATCCAGAGGGCAAAATAGAGGTTGAAAGAATCCACCAATCACCTCCTGAAAAAGATCCCAAAAAGAAAAATCCCAGGAATATTATAGCCAGGATTCAGAATCCCCAGATCAAGGAGAAAATACTAAAAGCATCCAGGAAGAAACAATTTCAATATTGTGGAAACACAATCAGAATAGCCCAGGACCTGGCAGCTTCTACACTGAGGGATTGAAGGGCATGGAATATGATATTCCAGAGGGCAAAAGAACTGGGAATGAACTCAAGGGTCACCTACCCAGCAAAACTGATTATGTTGTTTCAGGGGAAAATATGGTCATTCAGTGGAATAGAGGACTTTCCAACACTCTTGAGGAAAAAACCAGAATTGAATAGAAAATTTGACATCCAGACAGAAGAAGGAAGAGATGCCTGAGAAGGTAATCAGGGAAAAGAAATCAAAAGGAACTTATCAAAGTTGAACTATTTACATTCCTATATGGAAAAGCAATAACTGTGACTGATGATATCTTTCTCACTATGAAAATAATGGAAGAAGGGTGTGTGGTCATATGAATATATATGTGAATGTGTGTGTATATGGTTACAGTTATATATGGATAGAGGGCATAGGTTGAATTTGTTGTGAAGGGAGAATACTCAAGGGATGAAATTATGAGGTGAGAGAGGAAAGTGGCAAGAGGAGATGGGGAGAGACAGGGTAGGGTAAACTATCTGATGTAGAAGAAGCAAGGGGAAGTGGTTGCAAGGGAGGAGGAGAATAGGAAGGCAAAAAAGGCAAAACCACATTCTCATTGAACTTGGTTCAGGGAGAGAATGACCTACATACTAAATGGGATATCTCAACCTGCAGCAGAATAGGGGGCAGGGGGATGAGAGGAGGGATGATGGATAGGAGGGCATCCTTGGGGGGAGGGGAGGTTGGAAGTACGCACTATAGAAGTGGGACAGGATCATGTGGGGATTGGACCAGGTGGGGGGTGGGATGAGTGGGAGGGAATTATAAGCAGCCTTGTACAATATATCTACTATGATAATGTTTTGCATAGCTAGACATGTACAACATATACTGAATTACTTATCTCCCCAGAGGGAATGGGTGACAAGGGAGGAAGGAAATGAATCTGAAATTCGAGGTCTTAACATTAAATGTTTCAAATATATATAGATACTATTATTAATACTCTTTTGCTTATAATTGGGAGATAAGATGATGTGCAGGCATGGGGACACAAAGATTCACCTTCCTCTAATGGAAAAGTCAAAGGGGGTATGGCAGAAGGTATGGGAGAGAGCAGATTGGAGGAAGCGATATCTTGTGGGACTGCTATTCTGGGAGGTTGGGAAGGGGAATAATGGGGGGAGGAAATGATTGTAACTCAAAATCTGGTGGAAATGAATGATGTAAAACAGAAGTTAATAAAGCATTTGTAAGAAAAACAAAAACAAAACAAAAAAAAAGCCTCTTCCTTGCTTTCCCAGATTGCTTACAGTATCATCATTTATAACTAGATCATGCACCCACTGAGACTTGATTTTGGGATATGGTATTAGATAATGGTCTATGTACCCAATCTATTCCATCTATCCACTACTCTACTCCTCATCCAGTACCAAGAAGTTTTGATGACTGCTGCTGTATAATACAGATTAAAATCTGGTATAACTAGTCCACCTTCCCTAGCATTTTTTTTCTTTAATTCCCTTGATATTCTAGACCATTTGTTTTTCCAAATAAATTTTGTTCCTACCTTGCCTAACTCTATATAGTAGTTTTTTGGTAAATTGATTGTAATGGCACTAAATATATAATTGAGTTTGGGTAAAATTGTCATCTTTATTATATTAGCTCAATCCAGCCACAAGCATTGATAATCTTTCCAATTAGTTAGCTCTGACTTTATTTGTGTGGGAAGAGTTTTGCACTTGTGATCATATAGGTCCTAGGTTTGTTTTGGCAGGTAGATTCCCAAATATTTTATAAGGTCTACAGTAACTTTAAATGGGATTTCTCTTTCTATCTCTTGCTGTTGAATTTCTTTAGAGATATACAGGAATGCCGAGGATTTATGTGGGTTTATTTTATATCCTGCAACTTTGCCAAATTTATTCATTGTCTCAAGTGATTTTTTTTACTTGATTCTCTAGGATTTTCTAAGTATATCATCATATCATCTGCAAAGACTGATAGTTTGGTCTCTTCTTTGCGTAATTTGGTTGCTTTGGTTTCTTTTTCTTCTCTAATTGGTACTGCTAATGTTTCTGGTACCAGATTGAATAATAGGGGTGATAGTGGACACCCTTGTTTCACTCCTGATCTTATTGGAAATGCTTCTAGTTTAACCCCATTGCATATAATACTTGCTGATGGTTTTAAATAGATGCTATCTAGTATTTTAAGGAAGGCTCCATTTATTCCTATACTTTCTAGTGTTTTTAATAGGAATGGATGTTGTACTTTGTCAAAAGCCTTTTCTGCATCTATTGAGATAATCATGTGGTTTCTGCTAGTTTTATTGTGGATATGCTCAATTATACTGATGGTTTTCCTAATATTAAAACATCCTTGCATTCCTGGAATAAATCCTACTTGATCAAAGTGTATTATTCTTGTGATAACTTGTTGTAGTCTTTTAGCTAATATTTTATTTAAAATTTTTGCATCTAGATTCAGGAGGGAAATTGTTCTATAATTTTCTTTCCCTGTTTCATATCTTCCTGATTTAGGAATCAGTACCATATTTGTGCCATAGAGAGAATTTGGTAGGACTCCTTCTTCACTAATTTTTCCAAATGGTTTGTAGAGTATTGGAATCAATTATTCTTTAAATGTTTGATAGAATTCATTAGTAAACCCATCTGGCCCTGGGGATTTTTTCCCAGGGAGTTCATTGATGGCTTGATTGATTTCTTTTTCTGAGATGGCATTATGTAAGTAATTTACTCCTTCTTCAGTTAATCTGGGCAACTTGTATTTTTATAAATATTCATGCATTTCACTAATATTGTCAAATTTATGTGCATACCATTGGGAAAAATAATTCCTAATCATTGTTTTGATTTCCTCTTTATTGGAGGTAGATTCACCCATTTCATTTCTGATACTCATAATTTGGTTTACTCCTTCCTTTTTTATCATACTGACTAAGGGCCTATCAATTTCATTGGTTTTTTCATAAAACCAGCTCTTAGTTTTTATTTATTAATTCAATAGTTTTCTTAATTTCAGTTTTATTAATCTCTCCTTTGGTTTTCAATATTTCTAATTCAGTACTAAATTGGGGGTTTTCATCTTGTTATTTTTCTAGCTTTTCCAATTGCATGCCCAATTCATTGATCTCCCTTTTTTCTAATTTATCCATGTATGCACTAAGGGATATAAAACTTCCCCTAAGAACTGCCTTTAATGCATCCCACAAATTTTGGCATGTTGTATCATTATTATCATTCTCTTGAATGACATTACTGATTGTTCCTACTATTTCTTGTTTGACCCACTCATTCTTTATTTTTTTTAAGCAATTGGGGTTAAGTAACTTGCTCAAGGTTCCCCTGCTAGTCATTATTTATGTGTGGGTGCTCATTTTCTGAGCCTGGATTTGATCTCAGGTCATCCCAACTCCAAGGCCAGCGCTCTTACTCACTGCACCACCTAGCCTCCCCTTTTTTTTTGACCCACTCATTCTTTTTTTTTTTTTTTTACATTTGCAAAAAATGTGTACTTTTATTTAATCAGTTTTCATATTCTAGATCCTTGAGGGATAGAGCATCACTCGGATCCTGTGTCCAATGGCCTTAGCAGGAAGATTGCTTCTGAACTTGGCTCGAACCATTCCACTATTTCCATGGGCCCGAGTAACTTTCCCCCAGATAACTCTTGTTCTGTTTGGTTTCCCACCAGGAGTTACTGTGTTGTTTTTGGCTTTGTATACATAAGCACGTCTCTTTCCCAAATAGAATTCGGTTTCATCCCGTGCATAGACGCCTTCAATTTTCAAAAGAGCAGTATGTTCCCTCTGGTTTCGTAGGCCTCTCTTGTAGCCAGCAAAAATGGCCTTGGACCACAGTCTTCCAGACATTTTGCTGTTCTAGAAGTCCTGTTTCCAGCAGGCCTCCACAGCTCCAAGATGGAGGAAAAAGGAAGTGCCGACCCACTCATTCTTAAGGATTAAATTGTTTAATTTCCAATTAGTTTTTATTCTGTCTTTCCATGGCCCTTCATTGCATATAATTTTTATTCCATCATGATCTGAGAATGATGCATTTAATATTTCCACCTTTCTGCACCAAATTGTGAGGTTTCTATGCCCTAGTACATGGTCTATTTTTGAGTATATACCATGAACCACTGAGAAGAAAGTAAATTCCTTTTTATCCCCATTCAGTTTTCTCCAGAGATCTATCATATCTAGCGTCTATAAAATTCTATTCATCTCTTTAACTTCTTTCTTGTTTATTTTGAGGTTAGATTTATCAAGTTCAGAGAGGGGGATATTAAAATCCCCCACTAGTATAGTTTTGCTATCTATTTATTCCTCTAATTCCTTTAACTTCTCCTCTAGGAATTTGGATGCTATACCACTTGGTGCATATATGTTAAGTAATGACATTGCTTCATTCTGGATGGTGCCTTTTAGCAAGATATAGTTTTCTTCCTTATCTCTTTTAATTAGATCTATTTTTTGCTTTTGCTTCATCTGAGATAAGGATTGCTACCCCTGCTTTTTTTTTTTTACTTTAGCTGAGGCATAATAAATTCTATCCAGCCTTTGATCTTTACCCTGTGGGTATCCCTTTGTTTCAAATGTGTTTCTTGTAGACAGCATATTGTAGGATTATGGTTTTTAATCCATTGTGCTATCAGCCTTTGTTTTATGAAAGAGTTCATCCCATTCACATTCACAGTAATGATGACTATCTGTCTCTTCCCCTCCATCCTATTTCCTCCCCTGCTTATATCGTTGTTTCTTCCTCCTCCCTTCCCCTCCTTGAGGGTTTCCCCTTTGCCCACACCCTCCCTCAGTGTTCCCATCCAGTGATCCCCCTTCTTTACCTACCCTCTCCCCTTGCTACTATTTCTCTCCCCTCTAATCCCCCCTTTATTCCCCTCCTTTTGATTTTCCCCTTACCCTCCTACTACCTATAGGATAAAATAAATGTTTATACTTATCAGAGTATGTTACTACCCATTTGACACCAAACCAATGAGAGTAAATTTCAAATAGTGCTCCTCTCCCTCCCTCCTTTTCCTCTATTTAATGAATTTTTGTGTCTATTCATGTTAGAATCTTATACTTAACTGATTATGTTGATCCCTCTTTGAACCAGAACCAGTGAGAATAATGTTTAAATTTTTCTTAAATTTTCTTTCCCCTCTACTATAGTGTTTTTCTGCCTCTTCAAATGGCATACTTTACCTTTTTTCTATCTCATCCTTTCCTTTTATCCCATTACAATCCCTTTGATCCCATTAATAAGGTTTTTGTGTTTGTTTGTTTGTTTATTTTATCTTCAGGTTAGTTCATTCATATCCACACCCTCTATCTATGTATAACCCTTTCAAAGGTCATGATAATCATATAAATTTCTATGTTGACAGTTATCAACTTCTCATATAGTGATGTGAACATTTTTCTCTTGTTGCATCCCAAGTTACGTGCATGTGTGCATGAGTGTGAGTGTGTGCATGTATGTATGTGTGAGTCTGTGTTTTCCTTGTTTACCTTTTTATGTCTTTCTTGAGTCTTGTAATTGGAGTTCAAATTTTCCACTGAGCTCTGCCTTTTTCATTAGGAAAGTCTGGAAGTCCCCTATTTCATTAAACGACTATCTCCTTGCCTGAAAGATTATGCTCAGTTTTGCCAGGTAGTTAATCCTTGGTTGTAGTCCTAGCTCTCTTGCCCTATGAAATATCCAATTCCAGTCCCTCTGATCTTTCAATGTAGAGGCTGCTAGGTCCTGTGTGATCCTCACTGTAGTTCCATGATATTTGAATTGTTTCTTTTTGGCTGCTTGCAGTATTTTTTCCTTAATCTTGTAATTATGGAATTTGGCTACTATATTTCTTGGAGTTTTCAATTTGGGATCCCTTTCAGGAGGAGTCTGGTGAATTCTTTCAATAACTACTTTATCTTCTGATTCCAGGACTTCAGGACAGTTTTCTTTGACAATCTCTTGGAGGTTGTTATCCAGGCTGCTTTTTTCACCATTGCTTTCCAGTAGACCAATAATTCTTAAGTTATCTCTCCTGGATCTGTTCTCTAGGTCAGTCATTTTTCCAGTGAGATATTTTACACTTTCTTCCAATTTTTCAATCTTCATGTTTTGTTTGATTGACTCTTGGTGCATCATAGAGTTCTGAGTTTTGATTTGACTGATTCTAATTTTTAGTGAATTATAGTCTTTGTTTAGTTTTTGAAGGTCCTTTGTTAGGGAGGTATTTTCTCCAATTACTTCATTAATTTTACTTTTTCAGGATTTGTTTTCTTCAATGAAAAAAATTTTTTTTCCAATTTGGTCACTGCCTCCCTGATTTGGTCTTTAAAATCTTTCTTAAGCTCCTCCAATAATGCTATTTGGGCTTGAGACCAGTTCATATTTCCTTCTGTGGTTTCAGGTGTGGGTAAAGAGTCCAAGTTATCCTCTGTATTTGGTTGTTCTTGACCTACCTAATAAGGTCAGATTGATTTTCTTGCCTTCCCCTTCTCCTTCTCAGCTTCCTTCCTTCCCACTGTGATTTCCTATTTCTTAATTTCTCAGGCTGTGAGCTAAGGGCCTGGTTGTTGACTTTGAATGCTGTAGCCTCTGGGTGTCTAGTTTGTGGCTAAGGCAGGTATCTCAGAGAGGTATGTTGATGTGTACAGTGTAGTCTGTGGGGGAGGGGTGGTCTGGCCACTTCAGATTTCTGCCTCTATACCCCTGGGCTACAGCTCAGGCAAGCTTTTGTTGATCAGATGAGTTGGGGCTTGTTGGGACCCCTCCCCCTCTTCCCTTCAAACTCCTTGCTGACTCAGTTACACCCCTTCTGGATGACTCCCAAGCCTGAGTCTATTTCTACTCTCTTAGGATTTCACTATTGGTGAGACATTTATCTTTGGGTTTTCTATATCATGAAGGAGGAATCAGAGCTACCAGTCTATTCCCCCATTCAGATTCCTGGTACAACAGACAGGTGATCTTTAAACCTCCAGGCTGGGGGCTGATAGCCCCAGGAGAAGCTGCCATCTCTGTCGGGGGCCCTGAGCCCTCTCTTAACTGGCTCCAATGATTCCTCCTGTCCCCTGGTGAGATGCTGGTGAGATTGCTGAGATTCATCCTTGGGATGGGCTAGTCAGCTGCCTGGGGCTCCTTCTCTCTCTGGTGTAGTCTGCTTGTCTGCTCTCAAGTTCAAGCTGTACAGACCCCAAGTGCTCCACACTCCCCCTGTCCAGACCCACTGGGCACTTTCCTGGGCTGGATTCTGCCATGCTCCATCTCCCAGTAGATTCTGTCCAGAATCTGTTCAGATTCACTTTTGAAGGTTTAATGACAGGATTAAGGAAGAAGCTTAGAGAAGTTACTGCTTCCTTTCCACCATCTTGGTTCCGCCCCCCTACTTGTGACTCTTAATGAAAATTACTTTTTAAATCTTGAAACTCCTCATGAGTCACCCAGCTACCCTCCAACCCCTGAAGCATACAGGAATGGGAAATACCAAATGTTTGTTGGGTACTATTGGATGCAAGTAGACCAACAATGTAAGCCAAGGACTGTGCCTTAGGAACATGTGGAGAAAATAAGGAGGAACAAAGGGAAAGTAAGAATAAAGGAGCTTAGATTCTTTTTTTTTAAACCAATGCTTTATTAACTTCTGTTTTACATCATTCATTTCCACCAGATTTTGAGTTACAATCATTTTCCCCCCCATTATTCCCCTACCCAACCCAATTATAAGCAAAAGAGTAGGACCTGAGCTCAGATCTGGCCCCAGACACCCAATACACAAACAAAAAACAAGCAGTGTGACCCCGGGCAAGTCACCCAACCCCGATTGCCCTCCAAAAAAAAAAGAATCATCCCTTCCCATCAAATTCAACCTGTGCCCTCTATCCATGTATACCTGTGAACATATGCCATGAACCCTTCTTCAATTATTTTCATAATGAGAAAGGTTTCATCAAACACAGTTATTATTTTTCCATGTAGGAATGTAAATAGTCCAACTTTGATAAGTTCCTTTTGATTTCTTTTCCTTGAATACCTTCTCAAGCATCTCTTGCTTCTTGCATCTGAATGTCAAATTTTCTATTCAACTCTGGTTTTTTCCTCAAGAATGCTTGAAAGTCCTCTATTCCACTGAATGACCATATTTTCCCCTGAAACAAGATACTCAGTTTTGCTGGGTAGGTGACCCTTGGCTTCAATCCCAGCTCTTTTGCCCTCTGGAATATCATATTCCATGGTCTTTGATCCCTCAGTGTAGAAGCTGCCAGGTCCTGTGCTATTCTTATTGTGTTTCCACAATATTGAAATTATTTCTTCCTGGCTGCTTGCAGTATTTTCTCCTTGATCTGGGAGTTCTGGAGCCTGGCTATAATATTCCTACGGGTTTTCTTTTTGGGATCTTTTTCAGGAGGTGATATATGGATTCTTTCAACCTCTATTTCCCCCACTGGGTCTAAAACATCAGGGCAATTTTCCTTGAGAATTTCTTTAAGGATGATTTCTAGGTTCTTTCTTTGATCATGGCTTTCAGGTAGTCCAATAATTTTTAAATTATCTCTCCTGGATCTATTTTCCAGGTCAATGGTTTTTTCCATGAGATATTTCACATTGCCTTCTATTCTTTCATTTGTTTGTATCTGTTTAATAGCATCTTGATTTCTCATAAAGTCACTAGCTTCCATTTGCTCCAGTCTAACTCTGAAGGAATGAATCTCCTCAGTGAGCTTTTGAGATTCTTTTTCCATCTAGCAAATTCGATTTTTTAAGGCATTCTGCTCCTCTTTGCCTTTCTGAGCCTCTTTTGCCATTTGAGTCAGTCTATTTTTTAAGGTGTTATTTTCCTCAGTCAGGCTGTTGACTGTCATTTCATACTTTTCTTGCATCTTTTTCATTTCTCTTCCCAAAATTTCCCCCACTTCTCTTATCTGCTTCTTAAGGTCCTCTATGGCCTGTAGCCAGCTTGTATTTTCATTTGGGGCTTTTGGTGCAGGAGTTCTGACCTCACAGTCCTCCTCCATGCTTTGAGCCTCTTTGCCCCTAAAATAGGGGTCCAATGTTGAACTTTTCTGTTTATTTTGTTTCATTTGCCTAGGCATATTGCCACTTAATTACTTGATTTTTGGGCTTGTTGCCACAGTAGGACTCTGCCACCAGACAGGGGAGCTTCCACCCAAACGTGGGGTCTTCACAACTTCCGCCAGTTGGGTGGCCTCTGTAAAGCCTCCACCCACTTTGGCAAGTTGGATACCCACCCCAAACTTCCCCCCCAGACCACAATCCAGATCCAGGCAGTTTAAAGCAAGAGTGATTAACCCCCAGACTGATTGCTGGATCTCCCTACAGTTTGAAGACCAGGAGCTAGAGCCACTACTGATGCTGCAAAATGGCTTCTGTGCAGCTGTTTCTTCAGCAGCTTTTTGCACCCAGAGGAGGAAGCCACGTGTTCCCCAAATACTGGTCCCAAAGTCCATAGGGCACTAACCTCTCACTTTGTCCTAGGCATATCTGTGCTGATAATTCTGGAATCGCTGCCTATGCAGGTGTTCTGGGGTCCCTCCAGCTGGCTGAAGGCCCGGCCGCCCTGTGGCTAAAACTGAGGACCTGGGCTCGGCTTTGTGCGCTGCCCTGTTGGTTCCCAGCTCACTGTGCTGCCTGCTCTCAGAGTGCTGCGCTGGCCGCTCCCTGCAGTGCTGCTGGGCTGTTCTCAGCAGGAGGTTAGCTTCTCTGTGCTGTTCTGTGGGTGCTGGGGCTCCAGAAGTTGTTCGGAGTCCCCTTTCACATTGTTTGAAATTTGTGTGGGGCAGAGCACATTGGAAATGCTGTTTCTACTCCGCCATCTTGGCTCCACCTCATTTCTAAAATATACAGAGAACTGAGTCAAATCTATAAGAATACAAGTCATTCCCCAATTGATAAATTGTCAAAGGATATGAACAGGCAGTTTTCAGAGAAAGAAATTAAAGATATTTATAAGCATATGAAGAAATGCTCTAAATCACTTTTGATTAGAGAAACGCAAATCAAAGCAACCACATCTCTCCAGTCAGATTCGCTAAGATGACAAAAAAGGAAAATGACAAATGCTGGGGAGGTTCTGGGCAAATTGGGACACTACTGTGTTGCTGGCAGAGTTGTGAACTAATCCAACCGTTCTGGAGAACAATCTGGAATTATGCCCAAAGGGCTATAAATAATTTCATACCCTTTGACCAAGAAATACCACTTCTAGGGTTATATCCCAAAGAGATCATAGAAATGGGAGGAAGACCCTTATGTATAAAAATATTTATAGTAGCTTTTTTCATAGTTGCAACGAATTTGAAGTTTAGGAGGTGCCCATCAATTAAGGAATGGCTAAACAAGTTGTGGTATATGCCTGTAATGGGATACTATTGCGCTATAAGAAACGAGGAGCAGATAGATTTCATATTTACCTGGAGAGGCTTATACTAACTGATGCTGAGTGAGAAGAGTAGAATCAAGAGAAATTTGTATACAATCACAGACACAACATATGTGTGGTGACCAACTATGAGAGACTGGACTCTTCTCAGCAATGCAGTGATATAAGTCAATCCCGAAAAACTCCCGAAGGAGAGAGATGGCTACATCTAGAGAAAGAACTAGAAAGAACTGAGCTTGAATCCTGATGGAAGCAAGCTACTTGATCTTCTCTTCATTGTTTGTTTTTATTTTTTCTTTACCATTTTTCATTCCATCTAGTACAACTGGCCTTTGTAACCTGACTAATTTCTAATGTGAAAGTATTTGCAGATCCTATACTGGACTATATGCCGTCATGGCAGAAGGCGGGAAGGGAAATTTGAAACTCAAGGATCTATGGAATTGAATCTTGTAGACTAAAAATAAACAAACAAATAAATTAAGAAAAAATTTTAAAAAAGAGTTACATGTAGACAAAACAGAGCAATGAAATATGAATAAAAATAGAAACTGCTTTTCACAATTATAGAGCCCTTTCACATGCATTATCTTGTTTGATTCTTAGCTATGAATCTATTAGGGAATTAGGGAACATCTTGTTATTCTTATGTGATAGATGAAGAAACTGAGGTTTAGTGAGGTTAAGTGACTTCCTCAGGTTCATATACTTATTAAGATTCTAAGGAAGGATTTGAATCTGGATCTTCCTGACTCCTAGTCAACACACTGCATTGTGTTGCCTCTAAAAATAGCAATCCTTCCCACACTGGGAGTCAAACCTGTGCTTCCTGGGTGAATACCAGTCATCCTAACAATTAGTTCATATGGGAGCAATAAGGAAATGATGAGATATATCGCTGGACACCAACAAGAGAGGGAATTGCCCCCAGAATATCACAGGAATGCTCAATCTACAGGGACAATGTGGAGAGGAATAGAGGATGAACTGAGTTACCAGAAAGCAAGTGCAGCAGGAGCATTACTAGGACAATGGAGGAGCCACTTTCCCCTACTGTAGCTTGTACTAGACTTGTACAGTGTGGTGAGGGAAAAATGAAAAGCCTAAGGAAGCTAAACTTTGAGCTTCTGAGCATGTCAATTTATTAAGCAATGCATTCTAATTGCCTAACAGATTGGGACCAGGCCCCCTTCCTCAGCTTAAGGCTAGACCCCTAAATACAAGGGAGAAATTTTTATGCACTAAAAACAATTAATCAAGTGAGGCTAATTAATTAAAAAGAAACAACTAACCAGGATATAACATTAGGTAATCTGATTTCTAATTGGAAGAAAGATTACAACTTTCCAAGTTGGGAAGGGAAGGGTGAAGTGATATATTTCCCTGAAATCAGAAAAATGAGATTTCCCACTCCCCTTAAATGTCTGTATACAACCAAAGGAACATAGAATTAATAACTGATCAGTACAAGGCCATGGGTTGCTTGAGATAAAGAATTCTGAGAAAACCCCCTGTATCAATCTTCAGATCTGAGTTTCAGGTCAGCATAACCTAGGTCCTTGGTTAAGGGTCTCTAAGCAGTAGGGAGAGGTAGTCCTGCTTCCCAGTCATGCAGGGCTAGGTTTGACCAATGCAGCCAAGTTCTCTCACAATTCCCCCAATTGAATCAAGTTTTCTCATAGGACAGAAACTGGACTAGAGCCATAATTGAACAGAAAAGAAATTTAGCTAACTCCAGAATTGACTCACAAGATGGAGTCAGTGTGGTTTATTTCATTCCCACTACCTCTTGCTGCTCCAATTCCTTGGATTCCCTCATAGAATTATGCTGATGCATATCAATGATGCTCCATGATTTGAAAGAAAAACATAAGCAAGACATTCAGGATTGAGTGACTTTGGGACAGGGATGAGGAAAGAGTTATGTCCATGAGCATTTTAGGGATGAGAGGAAGGAGGGATCTGTCCTCTTGGATGTGAAGGGCTGCATTCCAAGGGAACATTGAATTGGAGCTGGGTTTGTGCAGAAAGTTTATTCCTGTAATTCTCAGTCAGAACTCTGTGATCTCAGTAAGATGCCTAGATCAATGCAGGTTTCTCCAATGAAATTTTTGACACTTGATAGAAGGAATCTGACTGGGGTAGCTCATATGTTGAATTACAGGATTCCTAAATATCTCAAAAGACTAGGATAAGAGGCTAAATCTGTTAGGTCAGCCAGTTAATAAATTTTTATGAAATGTCCCCTATTTGCTATACACTATGCTAAGTGCTAGAGTTACAAATGTGAAAAAAAAAAAGACAGTCCTTGCCTTCAAGGAGTTTACAATCCAATGGAAGAAAACAACACACACAAGCAAGAAATTCAAAGCAGTGCAGCTAGGTGAGAAATGAGGTGAAACTTAATAGAAGTATATAGAAACTCCTACACTTCTCTGCAGGATAGTTCATGTGAAGAAAATATGTGAACATTTATGGACTGAATATTCAAAATGAGTCAGTATTCTGATATGCCAGCTCTGCTTCCTTTACTCCCCATCCAAACAGCAAAGAACTACTCCTATTATAAACTGCATTAAGAGAAATAATGAACCAAATGGTGGCAGTGACAGTCTTGATATCCTCTTTTAAGACCTACCCATGTAGAGGCTTATATTCAATTCTGGGTGCCCCGAATTAGAAAAATCACTGACACATTCTTAGACAACATCTAAGGAAGAGTACCTAGGATGAGGAGGGAATTGGTGATATATAGGCATTAGGCAAAAGACCTGAAGATGGATAGCCTGAAGAAGAAAAGATGGAGAGGGCTTATAATAACTGTCTTCCAAAACTTGAAAGGCTTTCACAATGGGCAAAGGATTGGACATACTTGACTTGGTTCAAGAAACAAGACTCAGGAATAATGGATAGAAGTTTAGGTTTCTCATAAGGAAAAATGAATCAACAATTAGTACTGTCCAAAAGTATAACATCTGCCTCAGGGAGGAGAGGGTTCTCCCTCATTGAAGGTTTTCAGTGGAGACTGAATGACTGCTTGTCAGCAATGTTGCAGAGAGGATTCTTGATGAGATTGATGTTGGACAAGATGGTCTCTGACAGCATTACAACTTTGACCTTTGGTTTTTCTGATCTATGAACATATTAGGTGCACAGTGGGTAGAATGTTGAATCTGCCTGTGATACCTGCCAGCTATGTAATCTAGGGTAAGTCACTTACCCTTCCTTTTGCTTCAGTTTTTCTCATTTGCAAAGTGGGAATGTGTAGCCTCACAAACATGTGGAGATTTAGGGGGAGCTAGATGGTAAAGTGGAAGGAGTAGTAGGAGTGGAGTCAAGAAGACCCATGTTCAAATAACCTCTGCTTTCCATCTGTAAAATGGGGCTAATAATTCATTTTCGTTGGATCAAATGAAATACTAATTGTAAAATGCTTAGCACAGTTCCTGATGCATAGTAAGCTGTATATAAATGTTAGTTACATTAGCTGTAGAATTATATGAAACACTGTACAAACTTTTAAGTGATATACATGTATCATTTTTATAAATTAATATATATGCATATGTATATGTATGTGTATCTATCTATCTACATATATATTATATATATATATATATAAATATATAGATATATACACATGAAGAGTTGAACAACTACAAATGAATAAACAATCACAATGACAACAACCACCACAAAAACAATAACAACTAGAGAATGAATTTTAGTTAGTTTTAGTCACTTTGAGTTTGGGAAGGATAGGTAGATTTGAGAACTGTTGGAAAAAAATGGTAATTAAATCATGGGAGCTGATGAGGTCACTTGTTTATTTATTTATTACTTATTCCTCCTCTCCAGCATGGGAATCATTCTGGCTGTCCAAATTAGGTAGTTCTCATTGGCAATCTGCATTGATTCTGGGCACACCTGTTTGTGGGGAAATGGGGTGGGGAGGGGTACGCTAAAAGAAAAAGGTAGAAATAGTTGCGATTTCAGTAACTGCCCAGAAAAATTTCAATGTTCCAGAATGCCCTTTTTGTACCTTTTGCTTTTCAAATGTTCTTTAATCTACACAGGGTGTCTCAAAAGTCTTTCAGGCTTATCAGACTCTTCATTACCCCTCTGAGGTTTTTTTCAGAAATATATTGGTGTGGTTTGCCATTTCCTTCTCCAGCTCATTTCCTCATTCCAGATGAGGAAAATAAAGGAAATAGTGTGAAGTGACTTGCCCAAGGTCTCACAGCTAGCAAGTGTCTGAGGCCAGATTTGAACTCAGGAAGTGGAGTCAGGTACTCTATCCATTACATGATCTAGTTCCCCTTGTTTCAAAAGTCTTAGTGCAATTTTAAACTGTTAAAAACTTAAATAAGGGGCAGCTAGGTGGCGCAGTGAATAGAGCACCGGCCCTGGAGTAAGAAGGACCTGAGTTCGGAGCCGGCCTCAAACACTTAATCCACACAAACAAAAACCTAGCCGTGTAACCTTGGGCAAGTTACTTAACCCCAATTGCCCTAAAGGGGCGGCTAGGTGGAGCAGTGAGTAAGAGCGCCGGCCTCGTAGTTGGGATGACCCGAGATCAGATCCAGCCTCAGAAAATGAGCACCCACGCATAAATAATGACTAGCCGTGTAACCTTGAGCAAGTTACTTAACCCCAATTGCTTTTATAAAACAAACAAACAAACAAACAAACAAAAAAACTTAAATAAGAAAGAAAATCTTTTCAGGATCAATGCTTACATGGAGAAAGCATTTCATAATTGAGGGGAGGGTGCTAAAGTCTTTCATAACTGATGAATTATTGTTGGTAATTAATCATAACCTTAGAATAGATAGAAGTCCAGGGGAGGCAGTGGCTGGAAAGATTAGGGGATGTAGGGATTGCAGCTCTATTTGCTCTTATACACAGGAAAGAGCTGCTGGTTTAGGTTTGAGGTTGCCACTAAAGATCACAGTTTCAGACTAACTTAATCTGGAAAGTGTCAGAATGGAATTCAGATAGTGGAGTACAGATCTTGTTTGTGTTCAGTATCAGACCTGTGATTTCATTGGTGGAGTTAACTGCTGATGAGAAAACTCCCTCTACCAGAGCAAACTGGACACTGTTTTGCAGCTTGCAGTGTGCCAAAGTGATAGTGGGGTACAGAAGTGTTAATTGTCCAGGATTTTGTGGGTAATGTGTCAGATTCAGGACTTGAACCTAGATTCTCGTGATTTCTCAATCAGCTACCTGTCCAAAGCACAATGTTGCCTTGTATAGGTATTGTATTCTAAGTAACAACAGCTACAAACTTTTAGTGATAATGTAAAACAATTTGTTCTATGTGGGTGGTTCTATTTTCTTTACATAGAACATCAAAGATTAGAGAGGTAACTAAGGAATTCTGGCAGAATAGCAATTGAAAGAAGAAGATGACTACTCTTAATTGAAGTGGGGTCTAAAAATGTAAAAAGTGAGGGTAAGCTCTATGCTTACCCAACCTATATACCTTATCTGTATCAGGAAAGAGTAGGTATGCTAAAGTCAAGGACTGCAATGAAACAATTTACAGGACAACAATCTTTATTTAGATCTCAATTCTCTACTTTTGGTTAGTAGATGTAGTGCTTTATATCTTTTGTAGTTGCAAGATGATTACATCAGAGAAAAGGGTCCATGGAAGAGGCAGCTTAGTTGCTTGCAATGGTCTCCTTAATCCAATCCACATAGTTGCAGACCTTGGTGTAGACACCAGGTTTGCCTTTCTGGGCACAGCCATAACCCCAAGAGACAATTCCTTGGAGTTCTCCATTGCAGACCACAGGGCCACCAGAGTCACCCTGGAAGTGGAAAGCAGAATGGGTCAGAGATTTCCTTTGGTCCATAACAGGGAAAGAAGCCCAGAGCCAGACATATTATCCAGGCAGGTCCATAATATACATTTAGTTTGCATTCATTGCTGAATAATGTTTTCCTGAGAACCTAGTCTTGTCTTTATTTCACCTTTCCCTTCCCACTTCAATGCCTCCTAGCTCCCTCTCATCTTGTCTGTGTTGTCAGGTAGCAGAACAGAGACAGAATAAAGGTGAGGTTGGCTTAAAGGTCATTTTGCCATCTCACCTTTTCCTCCAAAGTGTCCCATTCCCAACATTCTTCCCTAGGATGCCTGCATTAGTGCCAGCATAAAGTCTGTGTTATCTCTGATCACTACAATCTTGTAGCTATTGTAAAAGGAAAATATTTAGTGTCCCCACTTGCTGAGGCATCTTCCCATTTCACTCCATCCAGGAGCTCAAACCCAGGAAATTTTCCCAGTTCTAACTCTCCTAGGTTAGTAGCAATATGGGAAAGAGAGCAAGAATTTTTGTGAACTGACTGGAGAGGGAGGGAGTGTAAGAGAAACTAACCTGGCAGGAATCCTTTCCACCCTCCAGATAGCCCACGCAGATCATGTTACTGGTGATCTGTCCAGGGTAGGCACTACGGCAGGAGCTGTCAGAAAGCACAGGGGCATCCAGACACTGAAGCAGCTCTGGGTAGTTGGCTGTTTGGAACAAAGATGACCATGATTGTATATTCTTTGAAGTATCCTAGGAATTCCTTCAACTAATAGTTGAGAGTTCCTTCTCTTTTGGTACATTTTAAGAACCTTCAATGGAAAATGACTGATTCAACCTCGACTGATGTTGGTCTCAGATCATGTGGTCATGAGCAACAAGGGATTCCATAGGTTCTGGTAACCCTAAAACCCTCAATGATACCAGCTCCATGGAAAGATCATGATCCTAAGAAGACAGCATCATTTAAGTTCCTCCCTCCTCCCTCCATGTCTAGAAACCAATCAATCAAATACTAAGGAAATTCTTTAACCCTCCTCCAATTATCCTTGCCCTTGCTAAGGTTCATAATTGCATGGTGCAACCCTAACTCTTTTCTATGATCCTGGCCTTTCTACCTACTGCAACCCTATAGCTGATCCTGGAAATGGGAGCTTTTTATGTGTGGGGGAGTAGATGAATGGAGGAGGTGGAAGTAGGGAGTTAAGAGTTGGAGTTTCTGACTTCTAATGCTCTTTTCTCACTCCATGAGTCACTCACAACCAGAACTTGCAGTGTTGCCCCAGCCAGAGATGAGACATGAAGTGCCAGCAGCAGCACAGGATTCAGGAAGGGAGATGGTAGCCACTCGAGAGCTGATGGCGGCAGGTGTTTTCAGCTTAATCAGCATGATGTCGTTGTCGATTGTGCGAGAATTGTAGTTAGGATGTCGGATAACTTTAGATGAGTCAATGAACTGCTCTTCGCCTTCAACAACATCAATGTTGTGCTCTCCCAGTCTCACCTGGATTCGGCTGGATGGATGAAGAAGAGTACCCTTGAACAACCTGATCTCCATGTTTTTTTTTTTCTCTCTCTATCTCACCACAGTCAGGTAATCACTTCTCCATTCAGATTGGTCCAATTCTCTCTTTTCCATATTTCGACTGCATTCCTTTCATCATCATTTCCTGCCAGTCTAAGTCACATTTAATCAGAAATTTTTCCTATCAAATATAGTAAAACTACTGCCAACTCTTTCTCTAGAGGAAGTCCTGCCCTCACCCTTTCCTTTCCCAGTTATGCAGTCAGAATGCTTAGGCAAGAGGGTGTGCACTAGCAATATGGAGGCAGGAAGAGAAAGAGAGAGGGAGAGGAAGAGGAAGAAAGAGAGAGGGCCCTGAAAATTCTCCACCAATGCCATGCCACTCATCTCAGCTCTCCTAAATTTGTCATGATTCACTCTGTTTCCCAAAACGGCGACTTTAATTTCTGATTTGAGAATGGGCTAGGGTACTTTCTTTTTATTCAGCTCTCTCTTCCCTTCTCCATCAAACACACAAATCTGACTAAGATCCTACATGAAACATCTCCTGGGAAATACCCAAGGATTTAAAATGTCTTTTTACTCTAAGCCAAGAAACATGCTAAGAGAATCAGGGAGGCAATTATAATTGTTGAGTTTTCCTTTTACATGGGCAATTTCATCTGCCTCTACTGCCCAAAGGCTCTGAGAGCTTTTCGTAGATAGATGTTACTTTTTTTTCTTTGCTCACTTGATCTTTACCTCTTGTCTTCACACACACACACACACACACACACACACACACACACACACACACACATTCCTTTGATAGCTACTCCAACTTTGGAAGACAAGTACCCTTGAATAAATCCACTTATTTATCTATATATCCAATCTGGAGATTCTTTGGAGATCTCTCAGTCCTGAATGAGTTTGTGGGCTTGATCTTAGCACTAAGGTTGCCTTAGAAGTGAGTATTAGTTACTTACGACTTGTAGCAATGAGCAGCTGATACCACCCACTCTGAATTGATGAGAGAACCACCACAGAAATGGTAGCCAGAGTTCAGAGACACCTGGTAGGGGAGGGAGTAAGCAGCACATGTGTAGCCTCCAACAATCTTGTCATCATCATCATCACCAGTGGGGAAAGCAACTAGGGAGGAAAGAGATAGGAATTTCCAATGCAGCATTACCTCCTAAAATTTCAGCTCTTCCAGAAAGTCTTCAAGATTCATCAGAGAAAAAGCGGACAATATTACCTTTCCTCTGGAGTAGTATAGTAGAGTGGAAAGAGCATTGACTTTGTAAACAGAAAACCCAGTTTCACATCTGATGCTTTAACCTATATGACAATGTCAAGTCAACTTTATTTTCCTGGACCTCAGTTTCCTAATTCGTAATATTAGAGGCTCTATGATACCTTTTAGACTTTAAATCTGATCCATTCATGACTACAACAAAGGAATCTCTTGTCTATTTTCCATGAGCCCTTTTATTCATATACTTATTTAATACTCACAAACCTTATACTACATACAGGATCTAAAGAACTAACTGTTCATTCATGTTCATCATTTTGGCAAGAATCACTGGACCGGATACATATGGATGTGTAACAGAATCAGTGTCCTTTCCATGCTATTTATTCTTGACTGAAGGGATATCAGTAGATAGATTCATCTTTGTGAAGACCTCAGCATAGGAACCATGCAAATGAGGTCTTGATAAAAACCTTGTCTGAAAAAGAAGCTGATAGATGGCTAAGGGCTCATCATGATTTCCCCCTTCATAAAATATTCTCTATACTTATATGCTTCTTACCTATTCTTAAAGGCCAATTCAAGTTGGAGCCTTTACCAGATAGTCTATAGAGTTCACATTCATCTCCTGCTTTAGTATAGCTTGAATCACATGATTTACTTTTTAGTCACATGCTTTCTTTCATTCTTTCCTTTTATTTCCCTGTATTAGCTTTGTTTCTTCAAGTAGATTATTATTTTTGGAGAGAAAGATTTTGAGTTACTCACTTTTTTTTTATTCCTTGCAGTACCTAGTACACTGAGAAAACTCAAAGAGTACTTGTGGTATGAACAAGAGAAACTTACCAGCAGCCCCCAGCAGGGCAAGGAAGATGATGGCCTTCATGGTTGTCCTAGGGATCTAGGCAAGGAAGTATAATCCAGGCCTTTCAACCACTGCTATTTATCCCTCAAGACTTGGTACCAAGAATTCTGGGGAACCGGAAGAATGACTCAATGGAAAATTTAGAAATCCAAATTTAGAATTCCATTATGCCTAATTTGGAAGATACTCAAACACTGAAATTAACTGATAACCCCTTTTCCTATTACTCAGAAAGTTCTAGGAACAGAAGTATATGCACCTGGGTCAGGTTTCCTCACATAGAACTTAGCCTCTACCATTACCAAAGGAGGGGAAGAAAGAGAAGTAGCTACAAGATAGAAAATCCCATGAGACAGGAAGTGGAGTAAGCAGCAGACATAGGTGCAAGTGGGCATGAGGGCGCTACCACTGGCAGCACCCCCACTTACAGCTCAGAACAACAAGCTCAATTGGAAAAGCCAAGAGAAGGGCTGTTGCTTCCCCTACTTTGCCAAGCTTGAGAGTGGGGGTCTGGTAGCAGCTTTTCCAGAGCCTTGGTATGTAGGATGGGAGACTGGGAAGGAGAAAGAGAGTAGTGGCAAAGATAGATAGAGCAATGAGGTGACCAGTGCCAGAGTCTGGGACCAAGAAGCTTCTCAGGCCAGATAGGATTCTTGCTGAATTCTCTCTCATGGGCAGATCCAGGTTTGCTGAATCTATTCTCCCTTTCCCTTGTCTGTCCTCCAAAGGGCATATGGTTGATATATACACGTTTATGTCTAATGGTAGCCGTCCTAGGGCTGGTTGGAGGGGAAGAAAGAAAGAAAAAAAAGAAAAAAAGAAGATGATAACTTCATATCTTTAAAAGGAGTAGCATATCGGTGGGGAATGTACAGCCTCAAGGCCACATATACCCTTCTAGGTTCTTGGGTTCAGTCTTTTGACTCAGTCTAAGTTTTACAGAACAAATTCTTTTATTAGGGGGATTTGTTCTGTGAAGTTTGGATTCAGTCAAAGACCTCACTTGAGCACCTAGAGAGTAATATGTGGCCTCGAGGATACAGCTTCCCCAGTCCTGAACAGCATGTTGTATATAATAGATTTGTGATTTCATTTACTATGATCCTTTTTTTAAAATCTTACTATGTTATGGAAGTGCTTGTTTTATTCCATAAATTAAAAATAAAATATATAAAAATTTTAATAAAAAAGTGTATATGCTTGTTCCAAAGCTTTTCTCTCTTTCTTCATTTAAGCTATCTCATACAGACACATACATACACAGACATCCATAAATGTGTGTATCTGTGCATATACTAATAAACATTTAATGAGAACTTACTGTATGCCAGGCAAACTATTATATTCGACACATAGCCAAATATTGGGTATGCAAAAGAGGCAAAAACCTGTCCTCAACTAGCTTACTCTCTAAATTACATAAACATGTATATGCACACACACACATATGTGTGTGTATATGTATATGTGTGTATAGGTGCACATGCATATTCCTTAGTGCTTAGCAAAGTACCTGACACATAATAGGTACTTAATAAATGTTTATTGACTAACTCCTCATCTTGCCTTCAGTAATACAAGGTTATGTTTGACTCTTTTCTCATTAGTTACTGTATTGCATTATCTTTTCATGTAGAAGCTGTTAAAGCTTGTGTTATCTTGACTGTGGCTACATGATATTTGAGTTGTTTCTTTTTGACTGCTTGAAATATTTTATCCTTAACCTAGGAACTCTGGAATTTCAGAGTTTTCACTTTGGTATCTCTTTCAGGAAGTGGTTGATGGAATCTTTCAATTTCTATTTTACCCTCTGGATCTAAGATATAGGAGCAGTTTTCCTTGATAATTTCATGGAGGATGATAACTAGATAATGGCTACTAGATAATCCAATAATTCTTAAATTATCTCTCCTAGATCTATTTTCCAGGCCAGTTGTTTTTTCGCATTTTCTTCTATTTTTTCATTCTTATGATTTTGTTTTTATTAGTTCTTGATGCCTCATGGATTCATTAGCTTCTACTTGTATAATTCTAATTTTAAGGAATTATTTTCTTCAGTGAGATTTTTTACCACTTTTTGCATTTGGTTAAAATTTTGCTTTTTTAAGGAGTTCTTTTCTTTATTAAATTTTTATACCTCCTTTTCCATTTGGCCTACTATGCTTCTTAAGGAAGTCTTTTCTTCCGTGAATTTTTTGTGCCTCCTTTACCATTAGGCCAATTCTATTTTTTGAGGTGTTATTTTCCTCAGCATTTTTTTGTGCCTTTTTCACCAAGCTGTTAATTCTCTTTTAATAATTTTTTGCATCACTCTCCTTTCTTTTCCCAATTTTTCTCTACCTTTTTAAGTTGTTCTTTAAATCTTCTAAGAATTTTTGTTGGGCTTGGATACAATTAATATTTTTCTTTGAGTTTTTTGGTAACTATTTCCATGATGTTGTTTTCTTCTGAGTTTATTTCTTCTTCTTCTCTGCCACTGTAGTGGTTTCTTATGGTCAAGTTCTTAAGTTCCTTGTTGCTATTTGCTCATTGTTCCAGCTTTTATTTTTTTTTTTACTCTGAAATTTTTGTTAAAGTTGGGTTCTACTTATATGGGTGTAGGAAGGCACTGTCCTAACCTTTAAGTTTTTTTCCTACTGATTTCATAGCTAGTTCTGGGAATCCGAAAGTTTTTGGCACTCCTAAAGTGGTGTGATCTTAGGATAGGTGTAGTCACTGCTTTCCTGGAATGTGTTCTAAAAGATGGGATAATTTTTAAAATAATGTTTAATAGTACACAACACTTTTGTTCTCATTTAAGTATTAATACCTTTCATTATTTTTGAAAATTTTTGTTAAGTAGTTTCAGATACAGTTATTCACAGGTGTTTTTCTATCTCCACTTATTATATTTGCTTATTGACTATCATAACAAGAATAAAGATATCTATAATGGAAAGTTGTTGCATTTTAATAATTTAAGGAAAGGTATTAAAAACCTACTGAAACTTTTTCCTTGAAAGATTTTTAATCAGGTTACAAATTTCTGTTTCAAAGTTTTTTAAATATACAGATATGAGATTTTTAATTGGTGACTTTATACTTGCTTTGCTCTTTGTGATGTGGGTGCCTGGTCATGTCAAGGAGATCCATTTGAGTAGTAGCCTATAATTAACCTTTCATCTTTCTCCATTTTTGGGAATAATAGGTCCTGCTCTCAAAGAAATATCTCTCTTTATCCCAAGACTCTTTGTTGGCAAGGACTCTACATTCATTGTACTTCATGTATATTGGTTGAATTAAATTGAGTAGTGGAGAGTGTTCTGGAATTGGAATCAATAGATCATGGTGAAAAATCCTGTCTCTGATATTTACTAGCTATATCTTTTAGGGGAAGTCACTTAACCTCCTTCAGCCTCAGTTTTCTCTTAAGTAAAATAAGGATTATATTACTTGCACTATGAATTTCATAGCATCTTGTAAACTTAAAAGTGCAAGCAAAATGTTAGTGATATTTATTAATTATTTGAATACAGCAATAATGTCTCTCCTAAGTCATCCCTTCTCTAGGTAAATAATCTTTAGTCCTTTTAATCTCTTCTTTTATGTAATGGTTTCAAATCCACTCACAATCATGGTCACCTTCCAATAGATATGCTTCAGTTTGTCAATATTTGTTCTTGACAAATCTGTATTTGTCATTTCTCCTTCCCAGGCAGTAGAAGATGTTGCTCTTGGAAGCATGCATGTACCTGGTATGAGAATGACCTTGGATCCAAATATGTACTTTCAGAGAAGTAATGAAGATGTTTAGGTAGGATCTGGGCCAGGAGATTTTTATGTCTTCTCTCTATTCTTTCGTGGCTTTTTAAAAAGGTTTTAGAACCTGGATATTTTTTTAATTGTTAATTTTTAGTTTACAAGATTCAATTCCATGGTTCCTTGAGTTTGAAATTTCCCTTCCCTACCTCCCCTCACCCCCCACAATGGCATATAGTCTAGTATAGGATCTGCCAATATTTTCACATCAGATATTAGTCAAGTTACAAAGGTGAATTGTACTAGATGGGATGAAAAATGGTAAAGAAGAAATAAAACCAAAAAATGAAAAGAAACAGATTAATTAGTTTGCTTCCATCAGGATTCAAGCTCAGTTCTTTCTAGTTATTTCTCTGGATGTAGGCATCTCTCTCCTTCATGAGTCTTTTGGGACTGACTTATATCACTGCATTGCTGAGAAGACTACAGTCTGTCATAGTTGGTCATCACACATATGTTATGCCTGTGATTGTATACAAATTTCTCTTGATTCTACTCTTCTCACTCAGCATCAGTTTGTATAAGCCTCTCCAGGTAAATATGAAAACTGTCTCCTCCTCCTTTCTTATAACACAATAGTATTCCATTACATGTATATACCAAAACTTGTTTAGCCATTCCTCAATTGATGGGCAACCCTTTAATTTCCAGTTCTTTGCAACCACGAAAAGAGCCACTATAAATATTTTGGTACATATGGGTCTTCCTTCCACTTCTATGATCTCTTTGGGATATAACGCTAGAAGTGGTCAAAGGGTATGAAATTATTTATAGCTCTTTGGCCATAATTCCAGATTGTTCTCCAGAATGGTTGGATAAGTTCACAACTCCACTAGCAATGCATTAGTGTTCCAATTTGTCCACATCCTCTCCAGCATTTGTCATTTTCCTGTTTTGTCATCTTAGCCAATCTGACTGGAGAGATGTGGTACCACAAAGTTGTTTTGATTTGCATTTCTCTAATCAAAAGTGATTTAGAGCTTTTCTTCATATGCTTATAGATATCTTTGATTTCTTTCTCTGAAAACTGCCTGTTCATATCCTTTGACCATTTATTAATTGGGGAATGACTTGTATTCTTATAGATTTGACTCAATTCTCTGTATATTTTAGAAATGAGTCCTTTATCAGGGACATAGGTTGTAAAAATTCTTTCCCAATTTCCCAACTCCCTCTTGATCTTGGTTACATTGGCTTTGTTTGTACAGAAACTTTTCAATTTAATGTAATCAAAATTATCCATTTTGCATTTTATATTGCTCTCTAGTTCTTGTTTGGTCGTAAAGTCTTTCCCTCTCCACAAATCTGACAGGTAAACTATTCCTTGCATTCCCAGATTGCTTACAGTATCATCATTTATACCCAGATCATGCACCCATTTAGATTTGATTTTGGTGTATGGTGTTAGTTAATGATCTATGCCCAGTTTCTGCCGTACTATATTCCAGCTTTCCCAGCACTTTTTGTTGAATTGTGAGTTCTTATTCCCAAAACTGGGGCCTTTGGGTTTATCAAACAGTAGTCATTGACTGCTGAGTCTCATGTACCCAATCTATTCCATTGATCCACTACTCTACTCCTCTGCCAGTACCAATCAGTTTTGATAACTGCTGCTGTAAAATACAGATTAAAATCTGGTATAGCTAGTCCACCTTCCCTAGCATTTCTTTTCATTAATTCCCTTGATATTCTAGACTGTTTGTTTTTCCAAATAAATTTTGCTACTACTTTATCTAACTCTATAAAGTAGTTTTTTGGTAAATTGATTGGTATGGCACTAAATATATAGTTGAGTTTGGGTAAAATTGCCATTTTATAATATTAGCTCAACACAGCTACGGGCAATTGATATTTTTTCAATTATTTAGATCTGATTTTATTTGTGTGAGAAGAGTTTTGTAGTTGTGATCATACAGGCCCTTGGTTTGTTTTGGCAGGTAGATTCCCAAATATTTTATAATGTCTACAGTAACTTTAAATGGGATTTCTCTTTCTATCTCTTGCTGTTGAATTGCATTAGAGATATACAGGAATTCCAAGGATTTATGTGGATTTATTTTATAGCCTGCAACGTTGCCAAATTTATTTGTTGTCTCAAGTAGTTTTTTACTTGATTCTCTAGGATTCTCTAAGTATATCATCATATCATCTGCAAAGAGTGATAGTTTGGTTTCTTCTTTGCCTAATTTGATTCCTTTGATTTCTTTTTCTTCTCTAATTGCTACTGCTAACATTTCTAGTACCAGATTGAATAATAGGGGTGATAGTGGACACCCTTGTTTCACTCCTGATCTTACTGGAAATGCTTCTAGTTTATCCCCATTGCATATAATACTTGCTGATTGTTTTAAATAGATGCTATCTAGTATTTTAAGGAAGGCTCCGTTTATTCCTATATTTTCTAGTGTTTTTAATAGGAATGGATGTTGTACTTTGTCAAAAGCCTTTTCTGCATCTATTGAGATAATCATGTGGTTTCTGCTAGTTTTATTGTTGATATGCTCAATTATACTGATGGTTTTCCTAATATTAAACCAACCTTGCATTCCTGGAATAAATCCTTGCTGATCAAAGTGTATTATTCTTGTGATAAGCTGTTGCTGTCTTTTAGCTAGTATTTTATTTATGATTTTTGCATCTAAATTCATGAGGGAAATTGGTCCATAATTTTCTTTCTCTGTTTTATCTCTTCCTGATTTAGGAATCAGTACCATATTTGTGTCATAGAAAGAGTTTGGTAGGACTCCTTCTTCACTAATTTTCCCAAATAGTTTGTAGAGTATTGGAATCAATTGTTCTTTAAATGTTTGATAGAATTCACTAGTAAACCCTTGAGATTTTTTCCTAGGGAGTTCATTGATGGATTGTTTGATTTCCTTTTCTGAGATGGGGTTATTTAGGTAATTCACTTCCTCTTCAGTTAATCTGGGCAATTTGTAATTTTGTAAATATTCATCCATTTCACTAAGATTGTGTGCATACAATTGGGAAAAATAATTCCTCATTTTTTTATTTCCTCTTCATTGGAAGTAGATTCACCCTTTTCATTTTTGATACTCATAATTTGGTTTTAATTTTTTTTTGGGGGGGTGGCAATTGGGATTAAGTAACTTGCCCAAGGTCACTTGGCTAGGTTTTGTTTTTTGTTTTTTTCTTTGTGTGTTCGTTAAGTATCTGAGGCCGGATACGAACTCAGGTCCTTCTGACTCCAGGGCCGACACTCTAACCACTGCACCACCTAGCCGCCCCCACTTCTTTCTTTTTTTATCATATTGACTAAGGTTCTATCAATTTTATTGTTTTTTATAAAACCACCTCTTAGTTTTATTTATTAATTCAATAGTTTTCTTAATTTCAATTTTATTAATCTCTCCTTCGGTTTTCAATATTTCTAATTTAGTACTAAATTGGGGATTTTCAATTTGTTCTTTTTCTAGCTTTTTCAATTGCATGTCCAATTCACTGACCTCCCTTCTCTCTAATTTATTCACGTATGCAATCAGGGATACAAAACTTCCCCTAAGAACTGCCTTTAATGCATCCCACAAGTTTTGGTATGTTGTCTCTTTATTATCATTCTCTTGAATGAAATTACTGATTGTTTCTATAATTTTTTGTTTGACCAACTCATTCTTTAGGATTAAATTGTTTAATTTCCAATTATTTTTTAGTCTATCTTTCCATGGCCCTTTATTGCATATAATTTTTATTGCATCATGATCTGAGAATGATGCAATTAATATTTCTTCCTTTCTGCACTGAACTGTGAGGTTTTTATGCCCTAGTACATGGTCTGTTTTTGATTATGTACCATGCACTGCTGAGAAGAAAGTAAATTCCTTTTTATCCCCATTCAGTTTTCTCCAGAGATCCATCATATCTAACCTCTCTATAATTCTATTCACCTCCTTAACTTCTTTCTTGTTTATTTTGAGGTTAGATTTATTAAGTTCAGAGAGGGGGACATTAAGGTCCCCCACTAGTATAGTTTTGCTATCTATTTCTTTCTCTAATTCCTTTAACTTCTCCTCTAGGAATTTGGATGCTATACCACTTGGTGCATATATGTTAAGTAATGATATTGCTTCATTCTAGATGGAGCCTTTTAGCAGTAAATAGTTTTCTTCCTAATCTCTATTAATTAGATCTATTTTTGCTTTTGCTTTATCTGAGATAAGGATTGCTACCCCTGCTTTTTTTACTTTAGCTGAGGCATAATAAATTCTACCATTTACCTTGTTGGTATCCCTTTTTTCAAATGTGTTTCTTGTAGACAGCATATTGTAGGATTATGGTTTTTAATCCATTCTGCTATCAGCCTCTGTTTTATGGGAGAGTTCATCCCATTCACATTCACAGTAAAGATGACTATCTGTCTCTTCCCCTTCATCCTATTTCCTCCCCTGCTTATATTGTTGTTTCTTCCTCCTCCCTTCCCCTCCTTTAGGGTTTCCCTTTTGCCCACGCCCTCCCTCAGTGTTCCCATCCAGTGACCCCACTTCTTAACCTACCCTCTCCCCTTACTACTATTTCTCTCCCCTCTAATCCCCCCTTTAGTCTCCTCCTTTTATCCCCCACCCCTTACCCTCCTACACCCTATAGGACATAATAAATTTTTATACTTATCAGAGTTTGACACCAAACCAATGAGAGTAGATTTCAAACATTGCTCCTCTCCCTCCCTCCTTTTCCTCTATTTAATGAATATATGTACCTATTCACATTAGAATTTTAAACTTTACTGATTAAGTTGATCCCTGTTTGAAACAGAACCATTGAGAATAGTGTTTAAATGTTGTTCCTCTGCCTCTTTCTTTCGCCTCTACTATGTGTCTTTTTATGCCTCTTTGAATGGCACATTTTACCTTTTCCTATCTCTTCCTTTCCTTTTATCCCATTACAGTCCCTTTGATCCCCTTAATAAAGTTTTTTTTTTTCTTAATCTTCAGGTTAGTTCATTCATACCTACATCCTCTATCTTTGTATAACGCTTTTGAAGGCCATGATAATCATATAAATTTCAATATTGACAATTATCAGCTCCTAATATAAGGATGTGAACATTTTGCTCTTGTTGAATACCAAGTTATGTGTATGTGTTCACGAGTGTGGGTGTGTGCATGTATGTTTGTGTGAGTGTGTCTTTTCCTTTTTCTCTTTTTATGTCTTTCTTAAGTCTTGCAATTGGAGATAAAATTTTCCATTGAGCTCTTGCTTTTTCATCAGGAATGTCTGTAAGTCCCTCATTTCATTAAATGTCCATCTCTTTGCCTGAAAAATTATGCTCAGTTTTGCTGTATAGTTAATCTTTGGTTGTAGTCCTAGCTCTCTTGCCCTATGAAATATCAAATTCCAATTCCTCTGATCTTTTAATGTAGAGGCTGCTAGGTCCTGTGTGATCCTGACTGTAGTTCCATGATATTTGAATTGTTTCTTTTTGGCTGCTTGCTGTATTTTCTCCTTAATCTTGTAATTCTGGAATTTTGCTACTATATTTCTTGGAGTTTTCAATTTGGGGTCTCTTTCAGGAGTAGTCTGGTGAATTCTTTCAATAACTATTTTATCTTCTGATTCCAGGACTTCAGGACAGTTTTCTTTTACAATATCTTGGAGGATGCTGTCTAGGCTGCTTTTATCATCATAGCTTTCTGGCAGACCAATAATTCTTAAGTTATCTCTCCTGGGTCTGTTCTCAGTTGTTTTTCCAATGTGATATTTTACAATTTCTCAGTTGTTTTTCCAATGTGATATTTTACACTTTCTTCCAATTTTTCAATCATCATATTTTGTTTGATTGACTTTTGGTGCATCATAGAGTTCTGGGTGTCAGTTGGATTCTAGGTTTTAGTGAATTATAGTCTTTGGTTAGTTTTTGAAGGTCCTTTGTTAGGGAGGTATTTTCTCCAATTACTTCATTAATTTTACTTTTTCAGGATTTGTTTTCTTCAGTGAAACTTTTTTCCACGTTGGTCACTGACTACCTGATTTGGTCTTTAAAATATTTCTTAAGCTTCTCCAAAAATGCTATCTGGGCTTGAGACCAGTTCATATTTCCTTTTGTGGTTTTAGGTGTGGGTAAAGAGTCAAGTTGTCCTTTGCATTTGGTTGTTTTTTTTTTTAAACAAATGCCTTATTAACTCCTGTTTTACATCATTCATTTCTGCCAGATTTTGAGTTACATTTTTTTCCCCATTTTTCCCCTACCCACCTTCCCAGAATAGCAGTCCCACAAGATATAGCTTCCTCCATCCTGCTCCCTCCCATATCTTCTCCCTTACCCCCTTTGACTTTTCCATTAGAGCAAGGTGAAGCTCTGTGCCCCGATGCCTGTACATCTTATCTCCCAATTACGTGCAAAAGAGTATTGATAATAGGGTTTATATATATTTGAAACATTTAATTTTAAGACCTCAAATTTCAGATCCATTCCCTTCCTCCCTTGTCACGCATTCCCTCTGGGAATATAAGTAATTCAGTATGTGTTGTACATGTATAACTATGCAAAATATTACCATAGTAGATATATTGTACAAGGCTTCTTATAATTCCCTCCCACCCGTCTCACCTCCCACCTGGTCCATTTCATACTTGATCCTGTCCCTCTTCTATAGTGGGTACTTCCAACCTCCCCTCCCCTCCCCCCAAGAATGCCCTCCCATCCATCATCCCTCCTCTCATCCCCTTCCCCCTATTCTGCTGCAGGTTGAGATATCCCATTTAGTATGTATGTCATTCTCTCCCTGAACCAAATTCAATGAGAATGTGGCTTTGCCTTTTTGCCTTCTTATTCTTTCCCTCCTCTGCAGCCACTTCCCCTTGCTTCTTCTACATCAGATAGTTTACCCTACCCTGTCTCTCCCCATCTCCTCTTGCCACTTTCCTCTCTCACCTCATAATTTCATCCCTTGAGTATTCTCCCTTCACAACAAATTCAACCTATGCCCTCTATCCATATATAACTGTAACCATCTACACACACATTCACATATGTATTCATATGACCACACACCCTTCTTCCATTATTTTCATAGTGAGAAAGATATCATCAGTCACAATTACTGCTTTTCCATATAGGAATGTAAATAGTTCAACTTTGATAAGTTCCTTTTGATTTCTTTTCCCTGATTACCTTCTCAGGCATCTCTTCCTTCTTGTGTCTGGATGTCAAATTTTCTATTCAATTCTGGTTTTTTCCTCAAGAATGCTTGAAAGTCCTCTATTCCACTGAATGACCATATTATCCCCTGAAACAAAATACTCAGTTTTGCTGGGTAGGTGACCCTTGGGTTCATTCCCAGCTCTTTTGCCCTCTGGAATATCATATTCCATGCCCTTCGATCCCTCAGTGTAGAAGCTGCCAGGTCCTGGGCTATTCTGATTGTGTTTCCACAATATTGAAATTGTTTCTTCCTGGCTGCTTGGAGTATTTTCTCCTTGATCTGGGGATTCTGGAACCTGGCTATAATATTCCTGGGAGTTTTCTTTTTGGGATCTTTTTCAGGAGGTGATCGGTGGATTCTTTCAACCTCTATTTTGCCCTCTGGATCTAAAACATCAGGGCAATTTTCCTTGAGAATTTCTTGAAGGGTGATTTCTAGGTTCTTTCTTTGATTATGGCTTTCTGGTAGTCCAATAATTTTTAAATTATCTTCCCTGGATCAGTTTTCCAGGTCAGTGGTTTTTCCCATGAGATATTTCACATTGCCTTCTAATCTTTCATTTGTTTGGATCTGCTTAACAGCTTCTTGATTCCTCATCAAGTCACTAGCTTCCATTTGCTCCAGTCTATCTCTGAAGGAATGAATCTCCTCAGTGAGCTTTTCAGATTCTTTTTCCATCTGGCAAATTCGACTTTTTAAAGCATTCTTCTCCTCATTGCCCTTTTGGGTATCCTTTGCCATTTGAGTTAGTCTATTGTTTAAGGTGTTATTTTCCTCATTCAGGCTGTTGACCCTCATTTCATACTTTTCCTGCATTCTTCTCATTCCTCTTCCCAATTTTTCCTCCACTTTTCTTATTTGATTTTTAAAGTCTTTCTTAAGGTCCTCTATGGCCTGTAATCCGCTCATATTTTCCTTTGGGGCTTTTGGTGCAGGATTTCTGACCTGACAGTCCTCTGACTGTTCCATGCTTCGATCCTCTTTGCCCCCAAAGTAGGAGTCTAAGGTTGCATTTTTCTCTTTAATTTGTTTCCTTTGCCTTGGCATGTTGCCACTTAATTACTTGACTTTTGGGCTTGTTGCCACAGTAGAACTCTGCCACCAGATAGGGGACTTATGTCGGGAACATGTGGGGGGGCAATTTCCTTTTCTGGCAAGCTGGAAACCTGCCCCACGACCTCCCCCCCCCCCCCCCAGATCACAATCCACATCCAGGGAGGTTAAAGCAAGAGTGATTACCCCCCCCTCCTCCCTCTGCCCAGAGACTGATCGATGGATCTACCTACAGTTCCCTGGCCAGGAGCTGGAGCTGCCACTGAAAACTGCAAAATGGAATGTCTCCTCACAGGCTTTTCACCCCCAGGGGAGGAAGCCGACACATTCCCCAAATACTGGCCCCAAAGTCCATAGGGCACTAACCTCTCACTTTGTCCTAGGCATGTCTGTGTTGACCATTCTGGAATCTCCACAGCTGCTGGTGTTCTGGGGTCCCTCCAGCTGGCTTTTCGCCCGGCCACCCTGGGGCTAAAACCGTGGGACCTGGGTTCAGCTCTCTGCTCGGTGCTCACTGTGCTGCCAGCTCCCAGAGTGCTGAGCTGACCCTTCCTGCAGGGCTGTTGGGCTGTCCTCAGAGGGAGGTTAGCTTCTCTGTGTCGTTCTTTGGATGCTGGGGCTCCAGAAGTTATTCAGAGTCACCTTTTACATAGTTTGGAGGTAATCTGAGGTAAGAGAGCCTTGGAGATGTTGTTTCTACTCTACCATCTTGGCTCTGCCCCCCATTTGGTTGTTCTTGACCTACATAATAAGCTCAGATCGATTTTCTTGCCTTCCTCTTCTTGTCAGCTTCCTTTCTTCCCGTTGTAATTTCCTATTTCATAATTTCTCAGGCTGTTGGCTAAGGGCCTGGTCCTTGACTTGGAATGCTGTAGCCTCTGGGTTTCTAATTTGAGGTTAAGGCAGGAGTCTCAGTGAGGTATGCTGATGAGTACAGTATGCTGTGGAGGAAGTGTGGTCTGGACACTTCAGATTTCTTCCTCTATACCCCTGGGCTACAGCTCAGGAAGCCTTTTACTGTTCAGGTGAGGTGGGGCTAGTTGTCACCCCTCCCTCTCTTCTCTTGAGTTTCCTTAAGGCCTTAGTTACACCCCTTCTTGATGACTCCCAAACCTGAGGCTATTTCCACTATCTTAGCATTTCTCTCTGGGTGGGAGACTTATCTTTGGATTTTCTACTTCATGAAAGAGGAATCAGAGGGAGCAGCTAGAGTTTACTTTGCTATTCTAGCCCCTGGATATACAGGCAAGCGATTTCTAAACTTCCAATCTGTGCTCTGATAGCCCCAGGAGAAGCTGCTGTCTCTGCTGGGGTCTCTGAGCCCTCTCTTACCTGGCTCCAATGATTCCTCCTGTCCCCTGATGAAAGGTGGCTTCGATTCGTCCTTGGTAAGTCTGCAGGCTGGGGCTCCTTCTCTCTCTGGTGTAGTCTGCTTGTCTGCTCTCAAGTCTGAGCTGTACAGACCCCATGTACTCTGTGCTCCCCCTGTCCAGACCCACTGGGCACTTTCCTGGGCTGGATTCTGCCACACTCCGTCTCCAAGTGGATTCTGTCACTCCAGAATTCGTTCAGATTCACTTTTTAAGGTTTAGTGACAGGATTCACGGAGGAGCTTAGAGAAGTTACTGCCTCCTTTCTGCCATCTTGGCTCCACCTCAGGCGATCTTTTTGTTTCTACATCACTTTCACTTCAAAATATAGGCTTCTTCCTTGTCCTACCCATAGAGCCATCCTTTCTGTCAGGAGGTGAATAATGAACGTTCTTTATCATCAGTACTCTGGAATCATGGGGGGCCATTGGGATAGTCGGGATTTTTGCATTTTTCATAGTTGTTATTTTCAGTGTTGTCATTGTCTAAATTGTTCTTATAGTTCTGCTTACCTCACTTTGCATCAGTTCACACAAGCCTTCTGAGGTTTCATTTCCTTCAGCACAAAAGGATTATTATTCTATAGTTTGCTTGTACATTCTGCAATGCATGTCTCATGTGTTTCCATTTTAAAACCAGACACAGAATCTCCCAAGTCAAGGAGGTTGGCAGCAGGAGAGGGCTACTGGGACTTGATTCCAAATTTTCCTAACATTTTGGACAACTCCCTCCAGTTCTTGGGGCCTCAGTTTCTTTATCAGTAAGTGAAAGTATCAGCCTACATGATCTCCTCAGGTCCTTTCCCACCAGAATGTTTTGTGATTCTATGATATAGGTCTTATTGGCAGTCTTGCAGTACTCCCCCACAGGTTATAAAGTGGTCTTGTTAAACATAAGCTCATTTAATCTTCACAAGGACCCCTTCCAGTCTTACCTGGAGAAGGGCTTGAGGTTAGGCAGTTTCCCAGTCAGAGAACTATATGTTGTGTTGCAAACCATAACATATAAGGCAGGTACAGGGCAGAAGTCTTCCCCAAAAGAATTCAGCCACTCAAGGCTTCTTTCAATCCAAGTAACAAGCTTTATGGTACCATCAATGGAAGCAGACCAGATTTTAAGAATCTTAGCCTTTTAAGAATCTGAAACCCTCTATTCTTATTTTCCTCTGGTTCCTTATTTTCTCTCTAGTTTCCTAAGCCAGGGTCTCCTTGCAGCCAATAGTACCAAATGAAAATTTGGTATTTTCCATCTCCTGCTCTTGTTAACCAGTATGTATCAGGGACTAGAGGGTAGGTAGTGGGTGGATTGGTGGAGGGCATAATACTTTGACCCATGAGGAGTTTCAATGTTTAAAAAATAATTTTTATTGAGTCAAAGGTAGACAAACAAAGCAATGAGTTAGGAACAATAATAGAAACTACTTCTCACAATTATAGAACACTTTCCCATGTAATATCTTGTTTGATTCTTAGATATAATTCTATTAGGGAACTAGAGAACATCTTATTATCCTCATGTTGCAGATGAAGAACTGAGGCTCAGTGAGGTTAAGTGACTTGCCCAGATAAAGATACTTCTCAAGAGGTTAATTCAGTATTTGAATCTGGATCTTGTAGATACCTTGTCTAATGCCACTACACTGTGTTCCACACTGGGAGTTAAACCTGTGCTTCCTGGGTGAATACTAGTTATCCTAACAATGAGATCATATGGGAACAAGAAGGTAATTACTGGTTAGGACAAGGAAAATAGCCCTCAATAGCTGATCATTGCTTCTTTCTAAATGTTCATAAACTGTATTATTGTAGAATTTTATCAGAAAAGAAAGTCAAGCTTACACTTTGCAGATTTCACTTGCCTCTCCCCTACTCCCATAAAAAAAAAAAATTAATGTAATGTTTGCCCTCCTCCGGTGTTGGAGGAACTCTCCCTTGCTCTGCAGCCTTGCAAAGATTATTAATAGCATCTCAGCAATTACATCACAATGCCACTGGGGGGAAAATCTCCATAGGTTATTGTTTGTCCTAGATTCATGACATTATTTTCTTACTATCTTATTCCTAAGTGATACTTAAGGTCTCTTCTAGCACTGATATTCTGTCCAATATGGGAAATTTTTGGAGATTATAGCCAAAGACTGTTATGCCATCATTTTATCTTCTCAGATAATAAAAAAAAATTGGGTGTTATGCATTGGATCCTTAGCACCATTTCCCCTTTGCCTTCTCTATTTGTAGTTACAGTACTTCAAGTCACTTTACACAAATTGTCTGTATTTCTACCATTTTCTATCCTATGTGTGTGACCAGTCCAGAAGAGATGTGATGTCAGGAGGATTATTTGCCTAATTATTAAAAATGTATATTTTCCTTTCTTTATAATTAAAAACCATTATTGATCACTTTTATTTTAAGGGCATTTTATTATATTTGTAACTTAAACCTATTGTAACAAAGAATACTCCCTTATAACAAAGAAAAATGATTAAGACGAATTGACTGACACAGTGGCTCCAATGTAGGTACCAGAGGCTTCCACCTTTCTAAGGAGAAGCAGGAAGTACATTTCATCATTTGTTCTCTAGTAGCAAAGTTAGTCTTTGCAATCTGAGTTTGTCTGCCTTTTTTATGTAGTTATCATTAGTGCCATTGGAGTCACTGGAATGGCTATTTTCAGAAACAGTTTACCCCAATGAATACAGAGGAAGAAATAATAACTAAGTACTAGACATCTCACCAGACACCAGCAGGAGAGGGAATTGCCCCAAGAAGATCACAGGAATGCTAAGTCTATAAGATCAAGGTGGAGAGAAGCAGAGGATGAAAAGAATCACCAGACAGCAAGTGGAGGAGGACTATTACTAGGACAATGGAGGAGTCCCTTTCCCCTACTATAGCTCGGACCACACACATACACTGTGGTGGGTGAAAGATGAAATGGTTAAGGAAAGACAGCTTTGAGCTTCTGAGCATGTCAATTTATTAAGCGATTTATACAAATTGCCTAATAGATTGGGACCAGGCCCCTTCCTCAGCTTAGGGCTAGACCCCTGAATACAGAGGAGAGATTTTTTTGTGCTAAAAACAATTAATCAAATAAGGCCAATTAATTAAAAAGAAAAAACTTACCAGGATATAAAATTAGGTGATCTGATTTCTAATTTGAAGAAAGATTAAGACTTTCCAAGTTGGGAAGGGAAGATTGAACAGATGTAATTCCATGAAATCAGAAAAATGAGGTTTCCCCCTCCCCTAAATGTCTGTACACAATCAAAAGAACATAGAAACAAATCAAAGGAACAGTCAGAAAACTGACTGATCAGTACTAGGCCAATTTTCAGATAAGACATATATGCGACTTGAGATATAAAATTCTGAGAAAACCCCTTGCATCAATCTTCATATCTGACTGGGTTTCAGGTCAGCATAACCTAGGTTCTTAGTTAAGGTTCTCTAAGCAGAAGAGAGAGATGGTCTTGCTTCCCAGTCATGCAGGGTTAGGTTTGACCAATGCAACCAAGTCCTCTCACAATTCGTACAATTGAATCAAATTTTTTCACAGGACAGAAACTGGATTAGAGCCATAATTGAATAGAAAGGGAACTGTGCTTGCTCCAGAATTGGCTCACTGACACTTTCTCAGACGGGTATCTAGGATGAGGAGGTAATAACATATAGGCATTAGGCAAAAGACCTGAAGATGGATAGCCTGAAGAAGAGAAGATTGAGGGCTATGATTACTGTCTTCCAAAACTTAAAAGGCTTTCACAATGGGCGAAGAATTGGACATGCTTGGCTTGGCTCAGGAAAGGACACTAGGGAATAATGGATAGAAGTTTAGGTTCCTCATAAAGAAAAATGAATCAACAATTAGGACTGTCCAAAAATACATCTGCCTCAGGGAGGAGTGTATTCTCCCTCATTCAAGGTTCTCAGTGAAGACTAAATGACTTTGTCAGCAATATTTCAAAGAGGATTCTTGATGTGACTGAAGTTGGACAAGATGGTCTCTGACATTATATCTCTGTGACCTTTGATTCTCTATGAACATATTAGTTGAACATATTAGGTTGAATGTTGAATCTGCCTGAGGTACCTGCCATCTAGGTAATCTAGGGCAAGTCATTTTGGCCTCCCTTTGGTTCAGTTTTTCTCATCTGCAAAGTGCGAATGTGTAGCCTCCCAGAGTTGTGAAGATTTAGGGGCAGCTAGATGGTAAAATGGATGGAGTAGTAGGAGTGGAGTCAAGAAGACCCGTGTTCAAATCTGACCTCAGATAATTATTAACTGGGCAAGTAATTTAACCTCTGTTTTCCATCTGTAAAGTGGGGCTAATAATAACACTCAGGTTTCATTATTATTGGATCAAATGAGATAATATTGTAAAATGCTTAGCACAGGTCTTGACACATAGTAAGCCCTATGTAAATTGTTAGCTATGCTAACTGTACTATTATGTGAAACACTGTACAAACTCTTTAAAATGTTATAGAGATACACATATGCACACACATGTGTGTATATGTACCTACATATATATATATATATATATATATATATATATATATATATGTGTAAACATGCATGTATGCAATGTGTGTGGATGGATCAATGTCAAAGACTAAGCTAAGAGAGATTCCACGATATTAAAACATTTTTAAATCATTTTCAAGACTTGGAGTTAGAATGGAAATTGTTGTATCTCTTTCCAGTGCTAGAAGAAGAAGGAAGCCAAGGAAGGGAAGTAGGTAAAGGAGCTTAGTTGTCAGCAATAGTCTTTTCAATCCAATCCACATAGTTGCAGACCTTGGTATAGACACCAGGATTGCCTTTCTTGGCACAGCCTATGCCCCATGAAACGATGCCTTGGAGTTGACCTTTGCAGGCCACAGGACCACCTGAGTCACCCTGGAATACAATCAGAAAGAAAGTCAAAATTTTCTTTCATCCTTGTGAGTACAGAGTTCACAACCACATATATTACTCCTTTCATGTTTCCTCTCCCTAGCATATGTGCCCATAGAGAACTCAGCAGAGATAAAAGGGAGGAGGGAAGATAGGCTTTTATGTCATTCTTTCTGTCCCAGTTTTTCTCAAGGTATTGCCTACACAATCTCTTCCTAAGATGCCCATGTTGGAGAGACTCTTTTTGTTGTTGTTTTTGAGTAGTTTCACTCATATCTGACTCTCTGTGACCCCATTTGGCATTTTCTTGGCAAAGATACTGGAGTGTTTGCCATTTCCTTCTCCAGGTCATGTGATAGATGGGGAAACTGAAGCAAATAGGGTCAAGTGACTTGCCCAAGGTCACACAACTAGTAAGTGTCTGAGACTGGATTTGAACTTAAGTCCTCCTGATTCTGAGGCTGGGACTCTGCTCAGTGAGTCATTAAGCTGCCATGAAGAGATACTCATGTACACTTTTCTGTATTTCTATTTCTCCTCACCATAAAACCATTCCGGAGGGAACATTTTTAATCCCTCTCTTTCTCCATATCCACAAGAAGTTTCCATTCCATCACTTAGCTCCATTTTTAGAGGGCCCCTGCTGGGAGATGGCTTTTTGCTGGCTCATGGGGGGATAAATATGAAGAGAAAGAATGGGATTAAGGTAGTGCTGGGGTGGGGGGAGGGCACTTACCTGGCAAGTATCCTTTTTACCTTCCATAAATCCCAGGCAGATCATATTTCTGGTGATCTTACCAGGGTAGGCATCTTGGCAGATGTTGTCAGAGAGCACAGGAGCATTCAAGCACTGAAGAATGTTGGGAGACTTGGCTCTTGGGAACAGGTTCTGTGCTCCTAATTCAGCTAGCCAATCACAGAAACTGAACCTAGTTTTTCCCCAGCCAGAGATGAGGCAGTTAGTGCCAGCAGTCACACAGGAAGTGGGCAAGGAGATTGTAGACACATGAGAGTTGAGGGTGGCAGACTTAGTCAGCTTAATCAGCATAATGTCATTGTTGGTATCCCCATCATTGTAACTGGGGTGGCGGATCACTTTAGTAGAGTTGATGGTTTGCTCAGTGCCCTCAAGGGCATTAAGGTCGTAGGCACCCAAGATCACCTGCATTTGGCTGGATGAGTTAAAAAATAAAGAATGTCCCTAAACAACCTAATTCCTGTTCTTTTCCTTCAATTCTTTGAGCAGAGAACCAATTGTGTCTTGTATTTTTCTCCCCCAAACCTCCCCCCCCAGACTCAGAAGGGATTTGAGTACTTCTTTATTCCAGTTCCCCATATGCCCTTTACTAGGGATCTTCAAGGATAATCTCTAGACAATTACCTAAGACTTCAAAAATTCTATCGGGCACTAAATTTGAAAGCCCAGTGAAGATAGAGGAAGAGCTAAAGAATGAAGGGTTACAGTTGACTAATTCCTTCCTAGTGTGGGGTAGTCTATCTCTGTATCTACCATAGGGGTACTTGGCATAGTAGATATCGAGTCAGCCTTGAGGGTAGAAAAACCTGGGTTCGAGTCCCATTTATGACACATTCTGTCTAAGTGACCTTGGACAAGTCACTTACCTCTCAGAACTCTAGGTTACTTTCTAAGGTTGTCAGTTTCAGAAAAGGTGCTGACTTTGGTAGAAGGAATTACCTTGCCTGTGAGTTTCCTATGGCAATCAAAACCATAGTCGCAGTCCCTATGCTACTTATTAAAGACTTCTCTTCCTATCCCTGTTCTTGATTCCCTTTGGACTTTAATGCCATGGCCCTGATGGGCATCTCAACCATGCTTTTTAGTCACTTTTTTGTGTGTTATCGTTGCAGTCCTCCCCATTAGTCTATATGCTCCTTGAAAGGAGGGATTGTCTTTCTGTATGGTCTTTATATCCCCAGCCCTTACCTCAGTGGTTAGCACATAGTAAATGACTAATAAAACCTCGTTTCTAAATCCTAAAGGCTGCTACTCTCTTGTCTAGGTTAACTTTAATCTCAGATCACTTCCTTGCCTATGTACATACTGCAGTGAGATGTAAGTACCTTGAAGTATTTTATCCTCTCCCATCTAGGAACTCCTTGGTTCTCCACCCAGAGTAAACTCTGGGGAGTTCTAGTAACTCAGTTTTAGAGAATGATTATGAGTCACTTACGAATTATAGCAGTGAGCAGCTGAGAGTACCCACTGGGCATTGATGAGGGAACCACCACACATAAAGTCATCAGTAGCTATATACACCTGGTAGGGTACTGAGTTCCTTGCACAGTTCTTTCCTCCTATGATCCGTTCAACATTATGACTGGGTAAGGCAACTGAGGGGGAAAAGAAAAGAAATGGGAATTACTGGTTAAATCAATCTTCCTTGAAATGTTAACTCTTCCACAATACCTTCCAAGGTTAAGCAGAAAAAAGTTAGCTAGTTATGTTCCTTTGCCCTATATAATCGGGACAGCAATGTTCTAGGGCTACTTTCCTCAAACGTATCTTGATCATATACTTATCTTTTCTTCACATCCATGTTATACACTCAACATAAATATTGGACTACCCATTCATATTTATGATATGGATCAGATTCACTAATACTATTGTAGGTACATACTAGTGGCTATTCTGAATTATAGCTCCCGGGGTCAAAAACTGAGTAGACACAGTACCCTTTTGCAGAACATTTTTGGCAACTTCTAGGTCAAGCAAACTTTAGGTTACCTAAATCTTTGGATTTAGATTGTTTGGAAAAACAACTTAAACTGGAAAGAATTTCTCTCTTTATCCCTGAATTTGGAGGTCATGTAAATATATTATTTTTAAAATTTTTTTAATATTTTATTTCCCCCCAATTACATATAAAATCAATTTTAACATTCTCATAGAGAAGACAATTTGACATAGATTACACATGTGTAGTAATGCAAAACACATTTCCATGTAAGTAATGCTATGAAAGAAAACACAAACCAAAAAAAACCCTCAAGAAAAAAAAATGTGGTTCAATTTCATGCAAATATATTCTTTTTTTAAATGTTTAGTTAATTATTTACTTTTAGTTTACAACATTCAGTTCCACAAGCTTTTTAGTTCCAAATTTTCTCCCTCTTCTTCTCCTCCCCCTCTACCCTTACAGTTGTATGCAATCTGATATAGGTTTTATAAATGCCTTCACATTAAATATTAGTCAAGTTGTAAAGAAGGATTATAACCAGTGGAATGAACAATGAGAAAGAAGGAACAAAACAAAACAAAAAAAGAGAGAAAGTGGTTTACTTCAATCTGCATTCAGACTCCATAATCATTTGAATAAATTCTTTTTTTTTTTTTTTAAAGCAATCGGGGTTAAGTAACTTGCTCAAGGTTACATGGCTAGTCATTATTTATGCGTGGGTGCTCATTTTCTGAGGCTGGATCTGATCTCGGGTCATCCCAACTAAGAGGCCGGCGCTCTTACTCACTGCAACACCTAGCCGCCCCTTTAGGGCAATTGGGGTTAAGTAACTTGCCCAAGGCTACACGGCTAGGTTTTTTTTGTTTGTGTGGATTAAGTGTCGGAGGCCGGCCCCCAAATTCAGGTCCTTCTGACTCCAGGGCCGGCGCTCTATTCACTGCGACACCTAGCCGCCCCTGAATAAATTCTTAAAAGATTTGGGATGACTGTAGTGTGGGCAGTGGTAATTATAATAGGTAATTATTCCAGAGCAAAGAAGGGAAGGTAGGTCATCAGGGATAGGGAAGATTCAGTCAACTACCAGAGAATGTCCCAACATTGAAACTCTGGTTGTCAATTTTCCAATCTTGTCAGTGGCTCATAGTCTTGACAAACTTGTTTCTCTAGATTTCTCCTAGTCCATTCTTTTCCCTATAGGCTTTTATCTGCTCAGCACTGTAACCCATCTTTCTTTCATCACTCTGGAATAATTATCCAATATCATTGCCATTGCCCACCACCACCATCAGCACTATCAACTACCACCACCACTATCATTCGAAATCTTTTAAAAATATATTTGTGTGACCTCCAAATTCATGGATAAAGAAGGATTTTTTTTTCAAGTTTAAGTTCTTTTCCCAGACATTCTAAACAATCTGCCCCAAACTGTGATGTTACAGCAATTTGGAAAATGCAGAAAGAAAACCATAATGATGGTACCAAAAGATCATGGCTTTTCTTACACCTTCCTAAAAGTTCAAGAGTATGGTCTCACTCTTCCCTCAAGGTCCCACCTGGCCTAGGTTTCTTCCCGACAAAAATATCGACCCTGTTCAAGGACCTTAAAAATGATCCATTTGGGGGTTTAAAAACCTCTGGGGTCTAACAAAATATACTGATGTCTTCTAATGGTGTTAATTCCCAGCTCCATGTATGTAAAACTATAATCACCACCCTATTGTCTCTCTGGAAATTATGTTGATTTTACTTGGCAAGATTATATGGGTGAAGAGATTGTAAACCCATACCTACCACTATTATTTAATTTGATTTAAAGGAGACATTTTTATTTCTCCAAAATCCTCAGACCTTAACTAAAGTTCACTTCTAAAAAGAATAGAATTGCATTTGCTCAGGGAACCACCTATAAACTCTGATCCAACTACATGGCAAATGATTCATGTACAGATCTGTCAACAGTATTTATAATTGTTTTACACAATCCAGCCTAGTATTCTTCAGAGAACATCACCCACAGGTTGCTTACAGGGTGATGATAAAGATTTTTTGGCCACAAGAATTCTCACAAACTACATTGGAACACAGATAGAGTGAGACCTATGTGAGTGGAGGGAAGGAGGACCTACACATACCTAAGTTCTAGCATCCTTGAAGTATTGACATATACTAATTCATCTTATATTGGAGCTAAGGGAAGGGTAGTAAAAACTCATAGTTTTAAATGGTCAAGCCCGACTTCTAATTTTGAAAGGTGAGTCAAATTAGAATTTTATGTTCCAGGCAAACTGAACCATTTCCTATTTCTTGAAATTGATGTGCTGTTTCTCCTTATGTTTTAGAGCAAGCTATCCTTCATGCTAGAAAGATACTCCTGGGGGATCAGAAAGATTACATGGAGGAGGAAGGACATTACAAATATGGGGGATTATGTGTCCTGCAAAGGCAGGAGAGAGAATGTCGTGCTTGAGTAATAACTAATAGTCCATTTTAGCTGGGAAAATAGGTACTCAAAAGCAAAAATAACATGAACCAAGGCTGGAAAGATAGGTTGGGTCAGAATGTAGAGGCCCTTAAATGCCAGGTTAAGGAGTTGCATTTTATCAAAGAGCCAATGAATCTTAAAGAAAATGTGCAAAGGCAAACAAATGTTTAAGATGAAGAAAAAACAATACAAAAACAAATAACAAAGACCCAGAAGATAAAATGTTTGTCATCAAAGTCCTTGGAACTATAAAATGGTTCAATGCCAGAAACTGGTGTGATTTTATCCATGGACATGACATTAAAGAAGAGGCATTACATCTGCTTGACCCCTGCACCCTAAGGACCCTGTAGGACCTTGCCATGTGACTTGAGGCTGAAACTTTCAACATGTTCTATCTCTGCCCCCGACATTAGAATGAGAGCTCCTTGAGGGCAGGGACTGGTTTACTCTTCTATCTGTATCCCTGGTACTCAGCATGGTGCTTTGTACAAAATGTACACTCATTTGTTCACATACTGAAAAGTGAAATTGTTTCAGATTTCAGAAAAATTTTCAAAGTCTTCTTTTGATTGTAGCCTTTTGGTTTTCAATAGTGTTATATTACATACCGGAAAATTTTTAAAACTGTAGAAAGTTACAAAATATATTGTATAAATCAAATAATAATAATAATAGTAAAAAGATATTCCTGTCCCATTTTTACTTTTCAAATTCTTTCTCTTCCTTTAAGGCTCCTTTCAAGTGCTATCTACATGAACTCTTTCCCAATTTCCCTGTCTAAAAGTGATCTCTCATTTACCCCCCTCCCATTATGTCCTATTTTTTATGATGCTTATTTCTGTGCATATTATTTTCTTCTCTCTTTATGACCTTTTCCCCACCCTCATATCTAGTCCTCTTCAAGTGACTATAATTTTCTTGAGGGTGTCGATTATCTTATTTGTTTTTTGATCTTTGATCCCCAGCTCCAAATATGGTTTCTAGCACATAATTGGCACATGACAAGCATATAGAGGTTATTTTTATATGACCCCAAATATGTGGAAAGGACAAGATATGAGTTTTCCCTTCCTTTAGCATCTCCTTCGGCAATTAAAGTCTTTCTGCTCTTTACTGTTGGTTCAAATTCTTTCTGCTCCCTAAAGCCTTTCGCAATGACACTAGACCACATTTCCCTTTCTTTCTCTGAATACCCAGGACACATAGAGTTTATTTATACCATAGAATTCAACACCATTATAGGCTGTATTTTTTGCTACTATTTCTTTATGTTAATCTTGTTCCCCCTACTCAGTTGCAAGTTTCTTGAAAGCTAGAACCATGCCATATACTTATTTGCATTCCATACAGTCACTAGCATAATGATAAGACTCAAAAATTCTTGTTCACTGAATGAACAAGAGTGACTTACCAGCAGCTCCTAGGAAGAAAAGGAGGACAAGGACCTTCATAGTGATTCAAGGGATCCACACACACTGGTGTAACCCCAAGTTCTCTCTCACACACTGTTTTTAACCCTTTCTACTTGGCACCAAACACTGCTGAGGAATGAAAATAGTGACTCAGCAGCTCATTCACAATTCCAACTTCAGTTTTTGACTCTGGCCAGGACGGAAGAGACTCCAGTATTGGCATTAATCATCAAGTGTCAGTTCTATTATTCATGGAGTTTTGAGAAATGAGAATAAGAATACACCTGGGAGGGATATTCCTCCCCATAAATTAGGATTAGGCTACAGGTGCAGGAGTGCCAGGTGTCCTACTTCCTAGACAAAATTTCTTTTTAATGATTCTTGATAATTTGACATTTAATGGGCTCCCATGATCACTGTGACCTCTGTGACCACTGTGGTGAGAAACCCTTTTCTGTCAGTCATAATCACAGTTACCTGAATTTGGGATTTTCTTGGTTGAAAACTGGGATTATATTGATGCTTTCCATCCATGTAACATACATGTATTATCATGAGACCACTGATTTAGAGAGAGAAGGGACAATCAATAAAATCTTGACCAATTCCTCATTTTCCAACTGAGAAAATTGAGGCCAAGAGAGGTTAAATGATTTGTCCAAGATCAGATAGTAACTGGAGGAGACAATATTTGAAACTGGGTTCTATGCTTACAAATCTGATATTATTTTAATTGTACCTACATCGCACATGCTTATACACAAGATACACATGCACACACACACACAGACACACACACAGACACACACACACATACACCTATATTTCAGGACACACACATACATATGATTTAATATAATACAATACAGTACTGTTATATTATATTATTATGTTATGTCATACTATGCTACATCTATCATATTATATGTCATGTCATATCATATCATATCATATCATATCATATCATATCATATCAATCTCAATGGAATAATTGAGGTCCTACTTCCCTAAACCAATGAAATCTTCACAAAGTTTTAACTGCCCTTTCTTATTGGTGGTTGTGTGGTAGGGGTGGGAAAGAGAAACAGTAACATAGCTTATATGAGATAGATATTTCTCTGACCATATCCACCCATCCTGGACCTGTCCTCTCATGAGTTCATCCCAGGAGTACACCTTCAAGGCATAGATTACTATGTATCCAAAATAAATAAAAAAGTAGAATCACCCAGAGGAAAAATGGAGAAATGCATGGTGAGCACAAGAAGATCAGAACACATAACAAAGAGAAGAAGAACCAGAGTTCTTCTTCGAAGAACGTCATCAAGGAGAAGTATGGTTGAAAAAGGAGTCACGTTGGTCATGAATCGAGAGTGAGTCACAACTGCTGGATAGCCCATTTAATGGTATCCTTGAGATCATACACACACACACACACACACACACACACACACACACACACACATGCACACACACACACACACCTGCACATGCACACACGAGCAGGTACATAAACATATATACTCAAATACATATATACACATGTATGTATACATATACATACATAATACATACATATGTGTATATATGTCCATTTTCTATCTATCTACCAAAGAGATTTCTCTGACACTTGAGAAGGAGGTAGGTTTTTTTTTTTAATAAAGTATTCTTTTTAAGAAGTATTAATTTAGTAGATGCTAAGGTTCAGGAAAATCACAGTATTCTCAGGTAGCCAGGGTAGAAGAGGGAAGGTCCACCAGACCAAGAAAGAGACAATTTCTTGTCTGAGCTGGCTAAGGGACCTTGGTAGTGAGAATATGTGGATTTCAAGGTCTGGTTAGAGGTCTCAAGTTCAAGAAAGGCTGAGTCATCTCACAACCTGGGTTGGATATTTGCTACATGCTCTTTAATTGCCCATCTGAATATAGTTCATCCCTTTAAAATCATTGTGTTCATCTGGTTTAATTAATTAGTTCATATTCATTAAGCATCCATTTATTAAATGCTTACCATTGAGCTGTTTGTTTGGATTGCCCTCAAGTAGATTAATATGGGTTTTACTTGTCATCACTACTGTTCATTGGGTGGTGAATTTCAGCAGATGGAGGAGGGCAGTGCATCATAATGTTAGAGGAGTAAGAACACCTCTTAGATCTGAAGAACAGGGCTGCCCATTCAGCACTCTCCACCTGTTCCTGACCCAGTCATGTCTCGCTTAGTGTCAGAAAGATAGTACAGACTGAGCTCAAAGGGTGAGGAGCTGAGAGGATGGGAAACCTACTCACCCTCTTGCAAAATCTTTCTTTTATATCAATGCCATCTCCAAACAGCTGTCTCTAATTCAGTGATGCTTGCCTTTACATCACCCCTTGGAACTTCCTTAGTACCTCACGAACAGAGCTTACCTCTAATTTTAAAAAAAAGTCATAAACAAGAGCTTTTAATGATATGGGACCTACAGTCTGCCATTCTCTGCAGAGCTCCCTGCTAGACTTTAGGTCATACCAGTAGAATCCCTCCTTTAAAAAAGAACATGCTTCCAGGGGTAATCAGAATGCATGACATCTTGGTGTGGGGGAAGGGGAGATATGGGGAGAAAATTTGGAACTCAAAATCTTGTAGAAATGAATGTTGAAAACTAAAAATAAATAAATTAGTTAGTAATTAAAAAAAAAGAACATCCTTCCAGGGGGAGAGATATATAGGTCAAGGGATTTCCCTTGGGAAGTATTATTTTGGAAATAATTTCAAGGGGTATTGGTCTGAGATTCTCCATTTAACAACTAGTATTGGTATGGATGATTAACCTAAAGATAGTTTTTCAATATCACAGATTAGAAAGTACCTTGGAGGGGAAAGGGGATGGCAGCAAACAGAGGGAGAAAACACTCCTAATCAGGTGTTCTGGTTTGTGAACCTTCCAAGTAATACCTAATTTGCATATGTGTTTATGTGGAAGGCTGTATTTTTACTGGAAAACACCTTTCAGGGGTCTGGGGGAGGTGGAAAGGAGGCAGTAGTCTTGACTTGACTGGTAGGATTGGCCTAGGTGACTTCTAAGGTCCTTCCCAAGTCTAGAATTCTATAATTCTTTTTGAAAATTGAAAATGTAGACCTAGAGTGGAAGTTACTAGACTCTCAGTAAACCATTGCTATTAATTTTGTATTTGGCCAAAGGTTTTGCTGTTAACATCATAAAGAAGTGTTCCTTAATATATGTACACTCAGCATGCTGTGGGGTCCCCCAATTGTACCATTTCATTTCTTCATTCCTTCCTTGTTGCTTTGTTCCTTTTTACTTCCTGCCTTCCCTGCCTCCCTTCATCCCTCACTCCCTCCCTCCCTTCCTCACTTCTTCCTTCCCTCCCTCCCTTCTTTCCTTTCTTCCTTCCTTGTTTTCAAAGTTTTCCATTGTAGTTTTTAGATTACAAGCATTTGATATGGTGACATAGATAAAAATATTATCCTTAAATGTGGGGCACTTTTTTTTTCCTCTTTGGAGAGCAATTGGGGTTAAGTGACTTACCCAAGGTCACACGGCTAGTTTTTGTGTTCAGTGCCTGAGGCCAGATTTGAACTCAGGTCCTCCTGACTCCAGGGCTGGTGCTCTATTCACTGTACCACCTAGCTTCCCAGGTGTGGGGTGGGGGAGGGGCATGTCTTTTATATCTTATTCCCCCAGACTATATTTTCAACCTCACCTCTGTACCTCATAATAATATAGGCTAAATAGTGCTGTTCTAGATTTATTCTTCATAGATTCTCATAGTTGGCAGTTCTCAAGCCATGTCTGAACAGAAATCTTCCATGTGATGTCTTGAGCAAGTGGGCTTAGCTTGAAGACTTTCAGTGATGGGGAACTCACTACCTCTTGAACCATTGAATCCCATCCCACTTTAAAAATGGCTCAAGCTGATGTGAAATGTTTCATTATACTGAGCAGAAATCTTGTCTTCCACCAGTAGAATCTAGTTATATCTTCTGAGTATAAATACGAAATATATTTGCTAATTAGCAGGACAACTCTTGGGTAAGAAAGGAAACAAAATTTATTAAATGCCTGCTATACTCCAGACACGAGCATCTAGGTGGTACAGTGGATAGAGATCCTGGAGTCAGGAAGACCTGAGTTCAAATAAGGTCTTAGATACTTACTAGGTATGTGACCCAACTCACTAAACCCTATTTGCCTCAGTTCCCTCATCTGTAAAATGATCTGATGAAAAAAATGACAAACAATTCCAAATATCTTTACCAAGAAAATCTCACATGGGGTCATGGATTGTTGGACATGGCTGAAAGGACTGAACAACAAATAGGGCAGGTACTAGGCTAAGTGCTTTACAAACATCTCATCCAATCATCACAACAACCCAGAAAGTTATTATTGTGGCCACTTTACAGTTGAGGGAACTGAGTCAATCAGAGGTTAATGACTTGCCCAGGGTCACACAGCTAGTAAGTATCCAAGGTCAGATTTGAGTTCCTGACCCCAGGTCCAGAACTGTATCTAGCTGCCTCCATGTGGAAGCAGCTGGCATGTTCAAATCCTGGTTCCATTATTAACTAAACCAAATGACTGGGCAAGTTAGATAACCATTCTGAATGTCAGTTTTCCCTGCTATAAACTGGGATCAAGAACATTGTAACACCTATCTCATAAGGTTGTGGTGATCAAGTATGTACTTTTTAAAATAAAATACTATAAATTGTTCAGATGTCTGCATGAAAAATCTGGATGTAGCAACTATATTCCCCCTTATACCTTTTTGAGTTTAAACATTTCTATTTCCTTTCACATGTTCTTGTATCATAAGCTTTCAAATACCTTCAACTTATTAATCATATGTCCCAGATTATCAGTGTTTGCTTTTAATGAAACCAGATTTGTTATTTCTCTTTCTCAGGAAATTGGGGGGGGGGGGTTGATCTCATGAGGACATGGAGAACTTTGCACCTGGGGTAAGAGTGGCCTTGGAATTGCTCCCACATCAGTAATGGACATCTTGAGACTGAGCTGCGGGCATAAACCTCTCCATCTACCCCCCAACCCTGCTTTTTTTCTTCTCCCTTCCCTTTTCCCCTCTCCCTCCCCTCCCTTCACTGCCTCTGACTTTGGCAGATCTGTTTTCTTGTTCTCAATCCTACCCCTTGGGCCCTTGAAAAGTGCTGCTCTTGGTTCTCTTCTGTAAGGTAGGAAAGAGGAAGAAGCATTTATATAGTGCCTACTGCATGCCAGCATTGTGCTAAGTGCTTTGCAAATATGATTTGTATTATTATGAATATTATTTATTTTATTTATATTTTATACTATTATTTATTTTATTTTTATTTATATCATTATAAATATTATTTCATTTGGTTCTCACAATGCCCTGGAGGTAGATGCTATCATCATTTCTATTTTGCAGATGAGGAAACTGAGGGGGGCAGAGGATAATAATTATAATAGTCATCATTTACATAGTGCTTTAAGGTTTTCAAAGCACTTCACAAACAATATTTCATTTTATCAGCATAAGAAACCTGAGAGGTAGGTGCTATTAGTGTCCACAGTTTACAGGTGAGGAAAGTGAGGCAGCAGAAGTTAAGTGACTTGTTCAGGGTTACACAACACACCAACTGTCAGAGGCTTGATTTGAACTCAGGTCTTCTAGATTACAGGCCTAGTGTTCTATCAACTGCCTGACTACCCCCAAACAATGTACTAAAGAAATAGTAATAGCTCATGTTTATGCAGTGTTTAGTGGATTAAAAATGCATTCATATGTTTTATATCGCTGAATCCTTACAACTGTGTTAGGTAGTGGTGGTGACAGCAGTACTGATATTATTATTATTATTTTGAAAGTGAAGAAACAGAGACAGAATCAGGGTTAAGGCATAGGTTTCCTGCTTGTTCTTGTTCTCCGCACTGAATTACTTCTTTTATACAAAACCACACAACAAAAGCAAAATGCCAGTTCTCTGAATCGATCTGGAGATAAATCAAGCAGGTTCATGTTCTAGCCTTAGGGAAGCTTTGGACAGGTGGTGCTCCCAGGTCTAGCTGGATCATCGGTTCATGCCCTCACTTTCTTTAATTAATTAATTTATTTTTAGTTTTCAACATTCACTTCCATAAGATTTTGGTTCCAAATTTTCTCCTCCTCTCTCCATTCCCCTCACCCCAAGACAGCATGTATTTCTCACGTTCTTCTTGTTACTAATCTATCCTGCATCCCTCACATCTTGCAGTTCTATGCCAAGGGCTTTCCCCACGATCCTCTCCCTTCCTTTCTTTGGACAAGGTTGGGCTGAATATATATAAGTATATTAGGAACTCCAACTGAGGAAATAACAATTGTTCATCTGTTAAAGGTTGCTATGGTTTCTTTAGTTCTGAAGACAGTGACGTCAGGTGACGACTCTGAAGATTTACAACAAATCAACATCATGGCCCCCTTATTCAGGATATTTTTTTTCTTCCCCGAAGGTTATGGAGATAGCTCTTTTGTAATATTCAACTCAGAATTTTCGACCTAGTTAGATTTCTTGCTAGTCAAAGGCCTAGAGATAAAGGAATTATTTAACATAAATTCAATAAGGAAAAAAATGAAACACCCTGATATATGTGAAAGAAATACTGGGGGATACAGATGTGATCTTTGTCAAACTGTAGATCTCAAGCATGGAGGACTAAGATACAATCTAAGCTTTTCTCAATAATGTGTATATCAAGTTTCTATGCAAAAGTATCCTCTGGGACTAACAAAATTTGGTTTAGTCTTTTAAATTCCCCTAACCTACTTAGAGCATGGAAATAAGGACATTAAACATAGGACAACTCACCTCCTTTCAGTAAAACGATAGTTAGCTCTCCCTCCTCATCTCTCTCTCTTGGCTTCCCTGACTTCCTTCTAGACTTAGTTAAAATCCCACCTTCAGCAAGAAGCCTTTCCCTGTCTCCCCTAATGTTAGTTCCTTCCCTCTGAGACTACTTCCACTTTATCGTGTATGTGTATGTGTATGTGTATGTGTATGTGTATGTATATGTGTGTATATGTGCATATGTATATGTATGTATATGTATAGGAGTGTGTGTGTGTATAAATGCTTGTTGACTGAACTTGTTGATTTACTGTGGTCTCCTGATTCATTGTTTCCCTCATCCTCCTCCCTCCTTCAATTAAATCTTAGTCCCTGCAAAACTCATAGTCCAATGCTTAATGATGTCCTAGCAATGTCGTAGAATTGAGGCCTAGTGAATGGGCAGCTCTTGCTTTTTGCCATTTGCCCTCTTCCCTTTGGAATCTATTCAATCCCAAGCTGCAGCATCTGCACACCCTCCATCACATCTGCTTCACAGGCTCTCAGACTGTCTTGGTCCCCCTCGTACTCAGGGCAGAGAGGAGAGCCATCAGCTTTAGAAGCTTCCAGTTTGTTGACGGGACTTTGCTCAGCTTTTCCCCAGTAGCTATCCCAGCCACCTCTATGTTCTTCATGGCCATTCTAACCAAGAATGCCACAATCTTCTTCCTGTTGCTGGTGAGTCCCCAGCTTTCTTCTATCTTGACCCTGGTCTCCTGCTTCAGTTCTCTCAACTGTAAAATGGGGGTCATAACCCACTCCCTAGGGTGGTTGTGAGAAGCACATGACAGAATATTTCTAAAGTGCTTCACACATGCTTGGCTCATAGTAGGTGCTGTATAAACACTTATTCTCCTTCTCCTCCCTCTCAGCCCTCATGCCAGGGAGGGGAAGGAGCTGCACAGGTCCTCTTAGCCCACACAGGCTACAGACAGCAGTGGACTCCACCCAGAATCTACTACTGATGAGGGTCCTCCTGCAGAAACAAACAAACAAACAAACAAACAAAAAAACAGTTTTCAGGGATTCTTAATATTGCGTGAATTCTTGGCACAGGTATAACCCTTAACAATCTTTTCATCATCTTTATTATTGGCAAAAGTCCCTGGAAAACAGGAAGGAGGAAAAAAAAAAAAGCAGGTGGGATTACATCATAGCTCCAGGAGTCCATGATGGCAGATGGAGTGGGAGGCCACATGGAAGTTTAAAGTTTCTGTCCCAGCACATACGTGGGTGGAATACTGAAAGACCTATTGGAGTCAGAAAATCTGGCTAGGTCTCAACCCTGCTGAAGAATACTGAAAGACCTATTGGAGTCAGAAAATCTGGCTAGGTCTCAACCCTGCCTCTTGTGACCTGAGTGACTTCAGGCAAGTAATTTCTTTTCTCTCTCTGCCACAATTCCCTCACCTGTCTCGGAATGACTGGGCTATGTAATTTTAATGTCCCTTCCAGCACTAATATTCAGAAATCTAGGAATAGGATATGTTTTCTATTGCTCCAGTGCTTTTGTTGAATCAATCTACCCACCCACCTATGAACTTTTATTGAACTTCTGTGCACAGTCTGTTCTTGCATAGTAATGAGCCAGTCACAGAAATTTAGTCCCTCTTTCTGGTCATTGCATAATTATAATTTGTATGTATATAAATACATATACATATACATACATACATACATACATACATATATATATACACACACACACATACATACACATTCTTAGATTGATAGATTGTTTTAAAGTGGTTCAGTCAACTGGTTGTTTTAGAATTATATAGATAAGGATAGATTATCTAGCTTTAAAGTACATTTAGCCAAACTAGTTTTCTGTTATAGTCACAAAGCATCTGTGAATCTCAGTTTCTTCATGTATAAAATATTTGCACTGTTTCCTCACAGTGGGGCCACTGTACCCATAAAGTGATAGGTATAGGTCATGTTACATATACGTTTATATAAATTTTGTATATCATATTATGTATGTGTTACATGTATATCATGTTGTATTACATACAATATGTGGTGGGGAGTGGAGCAGAGGGGGCAGCTAGGTGATGCAGTGAATAGAGCACCAGGCTTGAGGTCAGCAAGAGCAGGAAGAGTCATCTTAACAAGTTCAAATCTGATCTCTGACACTTATTGGCAGCATGACCCTGGGCAAGTCACTTAACCCCTATTTGCCTCAGTTCCTCATCTGTAAAATGGGGACATAATAGAGGAAGAAATGGCAAATTACTTCTGTTTCTTTGCTAAGAAAACACCACTGAACTACTGAACAACAATTGTATATAAATTGTTACATATCAATCATATATACATATATATAAAACTCATTATATATATGTATATATGCATATCTCCCTATATCTTTATCTATACCTATATTTATTTCTATATTATACTTTATGGATACAGTGACAGCACAGTGAGGGGGCAGGACAAATATTTTGTAGATGAGGAAACTGAGACTCAGAGATGCTATGTGACTATAAGAGAAAAAACTAGCATGACCAAATGGGCATTAAAGCTGGAGGATCTTTGTCTACACAATTCTCAAACAACTACTCTTCATGATTGCTTTTTAGTTCTATTTGATACTTCTTGGCCCCACATGGGGTTTTCTTTGGAAAGATGTTGGAGTGGTTTGCCACTTCCTTCTCCAACTCATTTTACAGAGGAAACTGAGGCAAACAGGGTGAAATGACTTGCCCAGGGTCACATAGCTCTTGACTGCATGAGGCCAGATTTAAACATGGGAAGGTAAGTCTCCCTGAGTTCAGACCTGGTGCTTTATCCACAGAGAAACCACGCTATCCAAAACAACCACTGGACTCAGCCACTTTAAAATAGCCCATCAATTTAAGTATGAAAAAATAATTAAGTTTTTGACTCATCGTAGCACTACTAATAGCTTCTAAAATACTTCCTTTTAATATAGAGATAGGAAATTCTTTCCTTTCCTTTCCTTTCCTTTCCTTTCCTTTCCTTTCCTTTCCTTTCCTTTCCTTTCCTTTCCTTTCCTTTCCTTTCCTTTCCTTTCCTTTCCTTTCCTTTCCTTTCCTTTCCTTTCCTTTCCTTTCCTTTCCTTTCCTTTCCTTCCCTTCCCTTTCCCTTTTCTTCCCTCTCCTCTCCTCTCCTCTCCTCTCCTCTCCTCTCCTCTCCTCTCCTCTCCTCTCCCTTCCTTCCTTCTTTTCTTTTCTTTTCTTTTCTTTTCTTTTCTTTTCTTTTCTTTTCTTTTCTTTTCTTTTCTTTTCTTTTCTTTTCTTTTCTTTTCTTTTCTTTTCTTTTCTTCTCCTCTTTCCTTCTGTCCACACAGGGTACCACACTCTAACCTGCTGGTGCTATGCCCAAAGGAAATGTAAATTTTACTCTCTGAAACTTTTTTTTTGAAATTAAAATTAAAATTCTTTCTGAAAGATCAGTTTTAACCCCAAATTGCTATGGCTGTCATTGATTGGCCAAGAGCCAAGTACGTGGCCAACCCCTACTTAGTCATTGTTTGGACCCTGATTGGCTCAGAATGAATGTAAATAGCAATTGCTTCTGTTCTGGTCAGAAACCCCAAGGGTCTTCCCCTCCCAGAATAATTTTTTTTAACTAGGTAAAGAACCCACATTTCTTATTTTTAAGCTTTAATCACTGAATGGGTATTGCCACAGGCAAACCTGAAAACTGTTAAAGTCAAGGTCTCCCACTGCATCTTGGGCCATCTCCATTGTCCTGATGTATCTTGCCACTGGACCCAGATGGTTCTGCCAGGGTGATGAAACTTAGAACCCTAAAAGAAAAAAAGATCATATCTTTGATAGCAAACCAGTCCCTGAATTTTCCCATACATTTCAAGTAGCCCAGATCCCTGGTGCCTCTGTCCAAGGCATCTGACCCACCCCAGCCCACCTAGATCTTTTAAATAACTAACTTGACCTCCTTTCTCTGCAGCTCTCAGAGGACCCCAGACTACTTAACATCCCTTTCACTATTGCCTCTGGCTCTCCACGGACTATCTACCACTGCTTAATCCCGTCTTGATCCTCTCACTTTCCTTTTTTGTCATATATAAGCACCAATCTCACTCCCATTAAGTTGCAGATTTCCTAAGAATCTCACCCTGAACTGTCAGCCTTAAGAAAAACCTAGGCACTTTGATTGGAAGAAGGTTGGAGTGCATGTGTTCATTCCAGGCCATTGATTTCAAAGACATGTTCTTTTTCCTTTTAGGGGTCCAGGTCCCATCACCCCATCAACTGCTCAGGAGAAAGTGAGGCTGATGACTGTACAGCCCTCCCTCACTTAAATCCAATTCAGTTGCATGTCATGCACCACTTCCCTAATGTCATGATCCTTTTTGAGAACAAAGTACCATACTAAACCCACAGGTGGGTAAACGAGCATTCTGAAATTTATATTCCTAAAATATGGGTCTGATCATGTCACCTCCCTGCCCAAGTAATTCTAGTGGTCCCAATTTTTCTAAGATTCACAGTCCTCTCTCCCTTTTCAAGCTAATTGTATGTTATTCTCTTTCACAGATTCCATATTACTGTCATCCTGGCCTCTTTGCTATTCCTCAGATAAAATATTCCATCTCCCATGTTCATCTTTTGCATAAACTACACTATGCCCAGAATGTACTGTCTTCTCACATCTGCCTCATAAAATCCCTAGTTCCCTCAAGGATTTTAAAGGCCATCCCCTATATGAGACTTGTATTGATCCTTTCCAGCTGTTGGTGTTCTTTCTCTTAAAAACTGCTTTGGATATATATATATATATATATATATATATATATATATATATATATATATATATATATATATAGTACGTATTTTGGGAATTTATTTAGCTGTATTCATTTGGTTTCCCCTTGTAATTCAGAGGTAGAAGATGGAAGTGTGCAAAACAATGAGTGCTCCCCCCTCATGATTGGGCTTATTTGCAATAATGCTGGTCTCAGACATGACTTTTCATTTATACACTCTGTTTCCTGTGGGGACCCTCCTCTCCCCAACTCAACTCATCATATCCGGCTAAGGAGTAGGGCATCCTAACTCTTTAAACAAAAGACAAAACCTCTGTTCTTTTTCTCCTACTTCAGCTCTTACCATCCCCTTAAATTCAAAAGAAACTCTCCCTCTCTCAAGTTCTTCCTATTGCCATCATTAATGACACCACTCATGACTAGTAGCTGCTAACTTTTCTTTCTTTCTTTTTTCTTTTTTATTTTCTAGTGTATATCAAGCTATTGCAAAAGCATCAGAATTGAAAGTCACAGTAAAGATAGCAAAAGTATGAGCATCCTTCATTTTGGGGTTAGCAGCCCAGGAAGGTGAGGCTGTAAGTTTCTCTCATTCTCCTTCTCCATCTCTAGGTTGGGGGAGAAGTGATTGTCCCTTGATTCACCTGGTAATTATAGATTTTGAGTCATTCCCTTAAAGAGTAGAGGAAATAAACTTCGGCTCAAATCTCACCAACATGCCACTTTATCCTGTTTATCTCTCAGACCATCTCCCTTATTTTCACTTTCCTGTGTCCCCATCAACAACCCATTAGCTCAGTGCTGGACTTACTGGACTGAGTATGGAGGGAGTCAAGAGTAGGGTCCCTTCCTCTAACCCCTCGATCCCATTCCTTTAGACGGATTGCTGGGATATATTCTCTCTTCTTTTTCTTTCCCAGAGATTCAAACTCTAAGTTTAAAAATCTCCATTTCCATGACTTATAGGTAAAAGTCTGTACAAGTTTTGTTTGTATGTATGCCATCCTTAACCCCTCTGGCAATATTCATTTATCAGGAAACTGGGAGTAAACGGTTACACTGTTTTAGAATATGAGACTCTTGAGGGTGGAGACAGTCTAATTTTTGTGTTTCTGTGTCCAGTATCTAGCACAATGCCTATCACATAATAGGACCTTATAAAATTCTTGCTGAATAAATGAATGACTGACTGACTGACTGAATGAATGAATGAAGTTTGTTTGGGGAGCTCAAACGACTGGCATGTTTGTGAGATTTGAAAGACCAGAAGTCAAAGTTTCTTTATTCATTAAGGTAATGACTCAAAGCTTTGAAGGCGGGTTCTTCTACTACTTGTCTACTATAAGGAGAAAGGATGGTTCTTTCCCTCCATTTCTCCTACTCCCTTCCCCCATCACTCTATGTGTTAGTTTTTCAAAGAAGAGTTTGGCCAGTTTATTATTACTGTCACTAACATATGGATTGAAATCCCCTGCCCTAAGAAAAGTTCCATAATTGTATAAATATATGAAGACTTTAGGATACCAACTCCCTCTTTCAATTCAGAATTATGATTTATTAAATAAGTCCTAAAGAGGGACCTAGGATACAAAAGTGACTAGGTGATTTGCCCCTGATTATATAACTAGTAAGCACAGCAGGTGGAATTTGAACCTATTTTGGTCTGACTTCAAGAAAAGTACTCTTTAAAAATTATGGTAGATACTGATGTTTAAGCAGAGTTTTAGGGTTTGCCAAGGGCTTTGTGTAATTATCTCATTTGATCCTCAAAATAACCCTGCGAGATGGATGCTTTTAGTATTCTCATTTTATGGATTAAATCCTAAGAGAGTTTGTGACTGACCCAGAGCTGGAGTAAGAGCCAAATCCAGATGTGTCCTGAACTTCCAACACTTTGAAGGGTGATGGATAGAATGCTGGAAGTCCAGCTGGATAGGTATGGGTTCCATTTCCATCTCTGATAATTATTAGCTGTGTGATCATGGACAGAATCAGAGAAGCTTTCTGAAACACTGTGTCCTCATTCATAAAATTGTGATGATAATAATACATATAATACCCACCTCAGTCCAGGTCCTGTATACCTGCACCACACTGTCTTTATATTATAGTCCATGATTAATTCCCCAAAAAGTGAGGACTCTTTTACTTTATGTCTCTTTAGCACTGATGAGCATTATTGAGGGTAATTGATAGGCCCCAAACCTGTCAGTGAGTTAGGGGAATGTGTAGTCCAAGTATGTGAAGGCTTCTCCCAGGGGAATGAGAGGATGAGAACAGTTTGTTCCAATGGTCCACGAAGGCAGCTGAAGCAGGCACTGTGGAATACCTAGAACTTGGTCAGACACTGAAGATGTTAATGTCATTCATTGCATCCCAAACCATTACCAACCATCTTAACTTTTGTCCTGCCATTGGACTTTGATGACTCTGGAAGAGAGAGTGAAGCTGATGATTTTGTGAAATTGAGCTTCATTTAAATACAATTCACGTGCAAGTCAAAACATCACCCTGTGATGTCACTGGTCATGGACTACCACTGCCAGCAACACTAGCACCAGCAGTAGCAACAGCACCATCACCACCAACATTGGCACTCCAGTGAGTCATTGTATTCGCTCCCTGGCACTCCATATTTATACCTAGTATCCCAAAAGTCTTAATGCAATTTTAAGCTATTGAAGCTTGATCAGCTGAAATAAAAGCTTAAAGACCTTAAAACTGCACTGTATTTTGGGCTTTTCTACATCAAGGACATAGCTTTTGCTCTATCTGTATGTTAGCACTTGGTGCAAGGTCTTATAGTGGAAAGAATGCTTAAATTAAATTGCTGACCTTGAAACTGTCCTTAATATGCGACCTTGAGCAAATCCTTTACTTTCCTAGGTGTCAGTTTCCTCATTTCTAAAATAAGGGGGTTGAACTTGATGACCTGTAAGGTCCTTTCCAACTCTAGATCTAAAATCCTCTGATCCTGTAAGAACTTTATAAGTTGAAGTTTGTATGAATGTTATCCAGAGAGGAAGGAACAAAAAATGGTCTAAGGTCAGAATTCTAGATAATGAGAAAACTCACCTGGTGTGTTTCTGAGACCTGGATATTCGGAGGAGGTGGTGTTTTGGTTATTTACTCACCTGGGAATGACATAGGGAAGATTTCCAGAGAAATGCAAACCCAAGAAATATATCCTTGAGCATTGGAAGCACCTGCCATCCTTACCTAAAAGAACAAAGAATTTTTCTGCCAACAAGTCCTTTCTTCCCCAGAGGCTCTGTCTAGGGGAAGTGGTAACCTGAGGTCTTAACAGTTCTGTGGTAAAATGATCTTTAAGACAGGGAGGGGATTGATATCATCTGGCTGGCTGGTGCCAGATCCTTTTTGCTCTCTTTTGTTTGGCAGGGTGGTTGGGGATAAAATCTCTTCTCTCATCACTGCCCTTTCTTATCTCTTTATCTCTGTATCTTTATTACAAAAATTAATTCAATTTTTAACAAGCAAGTAAAACAGCCTGCCCTAAAAGTCTTGATGCAAATTTAATCTTTCACATATTACCAAATACTCCACTCAGGTCCCCTCGTCTGTTGTTTCATGGTGTTTATGTGAGGTGAAAACCACAATATCCCAGAGTTCCCAGTTAGGAAAATTCCTAAAATTCAAATGGAACTTTGGCTTACTGTCCCAAATCAATTTTATTGTTGTAGTTTCTCTATAATTCTTGACTTCTTTACATTTAAGGTGAAAATCAGAAAGAAGAGATATTTAGGTAAAAGAAGTAAGCATATGTGTTAAAATGTTGGATAATAGGCAAGCACGGGGAAAAATAAATTGGGGAATGAAAGACCTTTTATTAGATCTTTGATCAGTCTTTCTAATCTTTACAATCATAGATTTTGAACTAGAAGTGCTCTTAGGAACTGTCCAGCTGCCTCCGCTCTATATTACAGATGAGGAAACTGAGATCCAGAGAGATTAAATGATTTGCCTAAAGTCACACAGGTAGTAAACCACAGAGCTATTCCCACTCTACCAAGTGGGTCTCATACCTTGCTCAGCTCTGCCTGGAAAATGAGTCCTGGAGACTCTTCCCCATTGGTCACTAGGGGGTACTGTTGTTCCACAGAAATTAACCATCCTCAGGCAAGAGCCTAGTGATAACATATGGATGGAGAAAGCAAAAATGTAAAACCTTTAAAAACATGATTGTTTACAGCATTCATCACTTACATAGTATTCCCTCCTTTCCCAAAGGCTTGTCCTATATTGCATCTATATATTGAAAGAGAGGGCAGGGTTACTGTTATTTTCCTTTTCCCAGGTATATAGGCAGAAATAGAAATTTCCCCCAGACCTATGAAGTCAGGGATGGAGGAGGGGAGAAACCCACAACCACAGATAGACTGCTTGACCCATGAATAGAATAGGAAAGAAGGGAAGAGGAAATGCGTCTAACCTGGTCAGAGAATACTTTGAATCTGGAGGAGTCAGTGAGAAGAGAGATACAGTAGGTTCATTTCCTCTATTAGTAACTTGAGCCCCAGTTTAACTCTCAGCCTAAAGGACCAAAGCTTTTACCTGGACTGGGGGATAGGGCGGTCTCATTCTTTCCTAGCCCTTCTATGGCACAAGGTTGTTATTCTGTGTGGTCATATGTCTCTTGGGAGCAAGCAAGCTGAGGGTACAGGTGGGAGGTCTCTCTTCTAGTTACCTTGATAGTTATAACATCAAACTCTTTCCCAGGCTCTTGTCCCATATTTCTTCTTCATCTCCCAGAGGCCCTCTAGATGCCAGAGTAACTTACAGCCTCTTACAACTGGTCTCAGACATAGGGAAGGCAGTGACACTGAGATGTCACTTCCATCTTGGGACACTTTGGCTTTTCCTGGTCCCAGCATGGACTGGGGCAGGGTCTCCAAATGCTGTTTTATTTTTATATTAAAACATTTGGAAGCAGAGGAGATACTGCTAATCAAATCACAGCTACAAGGCAATGTCCACTGAACTTCAGCATGGTCTCCCATGTATTTCTGTGGCAGTTGCAGGGATGGAACACTTCAAATTAATTTGATTCTTAGAACAACCCTGTGATTGATTTTTATGATAGATGCTATTTTTTATGCCAGGGTCTTGCCCAGGGTTACACTGATAGTAATGACTGAGGCAGGTTTCACACTAAGGTCTGCCTTATTCCAAGTCTAACATTCTTGCCAGCTTTTTTTTTTTCCATACACCCCTCTGACCATCCTCTCTTCTTCAGTTTCTGAGAGACTTAGGAGGAGCCACTCAACTAAGTGGCACAGCAAGAATGCTGGGCTTGGAGGCAGGAAGGCTCAAATTGCTGAGTTCAAATCTGGCCTCAGACACCTGCTAGCTATATGACCCTAACTCTATTTGCTTCAGTTCCCTCATCTGTAAAATGATCTGGAGAAGGAAATGGCAAACCACTCCAGGATCTTTGCCAAGAAAACTCCAAATGGGGTCACCAAGAGTTGGACACGACTGAAAAATGACTGGATGACTAGAAGTTTCCAAGACTACGTTCTTCAATATCTGCTACAAACACAAACGAACACATTTATTGTACAATCTACATTTGTCCCCCCATATAAAGTGATATTTTGAAGATATGTGGGGTAATGCATAACGTGAAACTAACATCATTGTTTGTGCATGTTATTGGATTATGTGAATGTATTTTCATTGCATTTACAAAGCAGGACATCAGTAGGACAGAATTATTCATTTACTTATCTGTGCACATGTTTTGTCCACCTAATAGGGTGTGTTGGAAACAGGAGCTGTTTGATTTCTGCCTTCATATCCCTAGTGCCTAATATAATGCTTTGTACTGAGTAAACACTCAATGTGTGCTCTCTGAATTATATTAAGAGCACAACAGTCATTTTAAAAAATAAAGTGAAAATTAAAATACTTAAGACCCTTGATTAAATTTACTGCTTATCCCTGGAATGGGGATGGGAGAGAGGAGAAGTGGAGGGGAAATAGTAACCAACTCCCCTATTTGTTAAAGTGACAATACAGAAACTAGGAAAAAGTACGTAAGATAATAAGACTATAAGTCTTCTAGAATATGTATTTCTTATTTTGAGAAGGGACTCATCAGCTTTCCTAGAGCATCAAGGCCACCCCTAGCTTAGATGATGTTTAAATATCACCCAGCCCACATAGGTAGGCAGGACTGAGTCATTCTTGTAAAAGGACTCAACTTTCTCCTATAGAGAAGCTTCTGAATGAGGAAGTGGAATTAAGATAGGCAACTTATGAACCACCCATACCAGTGAGGGCCACAGACTGGGACATCCCTCCGTTTTACACTTGCGATGGCCATGAACACCAGGGTCCTCTGCTCCATCTCCATTTGTCTGCTAGGAGCTGGTGAGCCCCAGATACACACATAAATGCTGTCCTGTACTTGCCAGCCCACCCCCTACCAAGCTTTCTCTTATGGTAGCAACAACTTCCAGTCCAGGTTTTGACTCATGTTTTCATTCTTTTCCCCTCACAGGTCTCTTGGATGCTGGAGTCAACCAGACTCCAACACATCTAATTACAGGGAAAGGGCAGAATGCCACTCTTAGATGTAATCCAATTAAAGGACACTCCTATACTTTTTGGTACCGACAACTCCTGCATGAAGAGCTTAAATTCTTGATTTACTTCCAGAATAAACAAAAGATAGATCAGTCTGGGATGCCCAACTCTCGATTTTCAGCTGAATGTGACGAAGACTTAAAGTGCAAGATAGAAATCCACCCTACACAGCTCATAGACTCAGCTGTATATTTCTGTGCCAGCAGTGTATCCACAGTGAAGCAGAAATACCTCCTTGTTGAGCTGAAACCTCCAGTGGTTCCGCACAGAAACATCAGGGGTGGGAAAAGAAGGCTGAGGTTGATTCAGTCACTGGGTACAGAGGCCAACCTCAAGCTGTGTGGCACCTGGGCAGGGTAAGAATGGAGAGAGGCCCCACAATTCAGCACATTGTCAAGCTTAGTACTATCTTTTTGGTTTCAACCTGTGATTTTTTTGGTATGGAGAACTTTCAGTAATGAACCTACCTTTATCAATGCAGATTGGTTATTTTTCTGTAATTATCCATAAAGAGATATGTAGGGACACTGAGAATTGCCATGCGAGCTGTACAGGATCACACAGCCAATAGATATCAGAGGCAGGATTTCAACCCAGGTTTGCCTGACTCCCTGCCAGTTTCTATCCATGACTCCATGTTTTTTCAAAGTATTTTTTATATTGAGCTAAATATGAGTTGTATGATAAATATATCATTATTTTGTGTATGTGTCTGGATATGTTTAAGAATTCAGCCTTATGATCTTCTAAGTCACCAGCTGAGGGAGAGAGTCAGTGGGACATCTGGGGAAAGACTCTAATTTAGGTCTTAGTATCAGGAAAACTCATTTCAAATCTTGTGTCAGACATTCATTAGCTGTATGACCCTGGGAAAACCACTTACCCCTTCTTGGCCTCATTGTGCTTGTCTGTAAAGTGGGGGTAAGGATAGCTCACAGAATTGTGAGGATTAAATATTATTGTGTAAAGAATTGTCCATTTTGAGTTAGAAGGGAAATTAAAGATCATGTAATCCAATCTCTTCATTCTATTAGTGAAGCCATAAGCCAAAAACAAAACATTCCCAGGGAGAATGTAGAGGCTCTGGACACCCCCTCCCAAGTAGAGGCTCTGGACACCCCCTTCCACTCTCCTGGAATCTTCCCACTTGATTTAATTAGTCAGAGGCATCCCAGTAACCCTCTCAAATGGCCTTTCACAGTCTCTTGACGCATCTATCCATCCCAGTCAACTGGCCTTTCATTGTCTGCACCTGGCCTCATCCTAGACTTCCACTCCTACATCCTATCTAGACCCCAGTCTGGCTCCCTGGCATCCTGGACCTTTTCTGTTCCACCCTCATCAAGATCCTCCGTAGACCCCTCCTCCAGTCACCCCAGACTACTTGAACACTCGTAAATCACAGTCTTTCTGTACATAAGATCTATCTTGTTTCTATGAAAATGCTCAGATTCCTTAAGAGGCTAGCCAAAGCTGAGATTCTTTAAGAGTCTGGTCAATGGGGCGGCTAGGTGGTGCAGTGAATAGAGCGCCGGCCCTGGAATCAGAAGGACCTGAGTTCAGAGCCGGCCTCCGACACTTAATCCATACAAACAAAAACCTAGCCGTGTAACCTTGGGCAAGTTACTTAACCCCAATTGCCCTAAAGGGGCGGCTAGGTGGCGCAGTGAGTAAGAGCGCTGGCCTCGGAGTTGGGATGACCCGAAATCAGATCCAGCCTCAGAAAATGAGCACCCACGCATAAATAATGACTAGCCGTGTAACTTTGAGCAAGTTACTTAACCCCAATTGCTTAAAAAAAAAAAAAAGAGTCTGGTCAACATGGAGGGTTTTTAATAAACCTTGTTTTTCTTTGCCTGGAAGAAGGCTTAGGTTGAATTCATTATCATTGAGATATCTCCCACAACTTTGGGAGGTAGCTCCTATGATTATTTCCTCATTTTCTGGATGAGGAAACTGAGACAAAGGATAAATTATTTGACCAAGGCCATACAATTAGTACATATCTGATGTGGGATTTGAATTAAGGTCTTCCTGAGTTCAGGTTCACCACTCCATCTATTTCACCACCTAGCTACCAGTCCAAAAAATAGAACAGGTAATTTTGGGACACAGTTAGTTCCTCATCTATGGAGGATTTTAAACTGAGCCTAGAAGACCATAGAATCTTTATTTTTTTTGGTAAGCAGAGAGGAAGAAAAAGTACACATATATGACCTGTGTAACCACCAAGATCATCCCTTCTCTGTCTATGTGTCTGTCTTGGATTAAGGTCTCCTTTCCCCTGGCCACAGGGGGAAGTTCTATATGGAACACAAAGGTCTTTACAATCGCTGGAAATAGTGATATCACATCACATATTGGCTCCACCTAGGGGTGGGTACCTCTCCCACCAAGAACCCCAGGTTATCCTCCCATTCCTTAGAGATCAAAGGCTAGAGATGGTGAGACATCGTATTCCTACCCCAATCATGAGCACCAGTTTTTACTCCTGTGTGGCCATTTTTCTGCTGGGAATAGGTGAGTTATGGGCATGTGGAAAGAATTTGTCAGGCTAGACTCTGAATTTTTCTGCAGTGGTGGCAGGTAGCATCAAATCCATTTCCAGGTTCTGTTTCCCATCTTCTCTCTTCTTCCATTGCAGGTTCTATGGATGCTGGAGTCACTCAGACCCCAAAATACTTAGTCAAAGAGAAGGGACAGAAGGCTACCCTGAAATGTAAACAGAATTTGAATAATGACTATATGTACTGGTATCAGCAGGATGACAAGCAGGGACTTCAGATCATGTTTTATTTCAATAATAAAGAGCTCTTTGGGAACTTTACTGACTCCAGTCGTTTCCATCCTGAGAGGCTGGACAAAGCCCACTTGAACCTTCAAATCGAATCTCTGCAGCCCAAGGACACAGCTGTCTACTCCTGTGGCAGCAGTTATACCACAGTGCCCCAAAGTCACACTTTCTCTGTGCACAAACATCCCCCATTCACAACACAGGAGGAGCAGGAAGTGAGGGGGACCATAGGACTGTGGCCAGGGGAGAGGGTTCACCAGTCATTCTTTGTGAGTCAGAACCCTGAGATGGGGGTAGGGTGGGGAAAGGAGGTCGTGTCAGGTGGAACATTGTCATTCTCAGCTTTGCAGGAACTCATGAACCCACTTTCATCAGACCACCCCGGAATGTCTCTTGATCCCAATAACTCTCTATGCACTAGCCACTTAGCTGCTCCGTCCCATGGAGATGAAAACAGGCAATTTTACTTGTATTTGTGAGAAGTCTATGCTTGGGTAGTGTGAGTCTGGATAGTGTGCCTTCTTTTGAAAGGTGATCCTAGAGAATGGAAGTACCAGTAAAGATAAATTCCAGGGAAGTAGGAGGATTTAAATTTACTCTTGTGGCTTTAGGGACTGGATAACAGTAGGACCAGGGGGAGGAAATGATCAAATCTCAGTTCAAAAACAAACAAATGCTGGATTTGGAGTCAGAAGACCTGAGTTCAAATCCCACGTTGCCACTTATTCCCTGTGTGACTTTAGGCAAGTCACTTGACCCCACTGGTCATCAGTTTTTCCATTTGTAAAATGAGGAGGTTGAACTAAATGACCTCTAAGTTTCCTTTCAGCTATATAGTTCTGATCCTATGATCCATGACTCTTTAATTTCCCTCCTAATTCTATTCCTACCTTGCAGCCCAGCTCCCATTGAAAGCTGAGTCACAGTACTCTGCCCCATTTCCCCCTAGGAGGAACTGTTATTCCACTGAAATCTCCAAGGGTCCAGGAAGGATACAGTTGGGTATTAGGTCTAGATAGAGGAGCGGATCAAAAGGAAATTCAAAGACAGAGCTGATCACTGCACACATGACTTATGTTGAGGGAGTTCTCAGAAGGAGCCCTTGCATTCTAGAAATCACCTTTGAACAGCACCTGTGCATTTGTTGAGAGAGGAGCTGATGGTAGCAGGTCTTTATTTCTAGGTGTCAATTGCCAAGGGAGGGAAGGAGTATCTCAGTCAAATCACTGGCTATTAAGATTCACTCATGCTACAATCCTAACTGCTCCAGGGAAAGTTATTTGGAGAAAGGATAAGGGAGAAAGTAACAGTGAAACCACCATTATTTCAGAATTCTCACAGTACTGGGTATCTTAGCCTAGCGGATAAGAATGCTGAGCTGAGAGTTGATTCATTCCTACCCTGACCCTGCTAGGGACACCAAATTCTTCTGTTTTGGGGTGGCAGGGGGTGGGGGAACTTTTATCTCTTTGGAGCAGGTGAGCTTTGGTCACACACCAAAAATCATTGTCATGGTCTTCTTAGAATCTCCCTGTAGCCAAGGGTTCTTTTTCTTTTTCTTTTTGGAGGGCAATTGGGGTTAAGTAACTTGCCAGTCACAGGCTAGGTTTTTGTTTTCGTGTGTGTTAAGTGTCTGTGGCTGGATCCGAACTCAGGTCCTTCTGACTCCAGGGCCTACGCTCTACTCACTGCGCCACCTAGCTGCCCCCAAGCCAAAGGTTCTTAAAATTATAAGGGCTATAGACCTCATTGGCAATCTGGTGAAGCCTACAGATCCCTTCTCAGAATACTGTTATTATAAATAAATTATCAATAAAATCTCATGTAGGATTACAAAGGAAATCAGTCAAATTGAAATAAAGTATCCAAATATTTTTTAAAAATATCATGGATCGCTTTTTTCGCCCGTCCAGCCATCGTGGTGGAAGCTCGGCTGTCATCCCATCATCATGTCCTCTCATAAAACATTTAGAATCAAGAGGTTCCTGGCCAAGAAACAGAAGCAGAATCGTCCTATCCCTCAATGGATTCGAAAGAAAACTGGTAATAAGATCAGGTACAATTCAAAAAGAAGACACTGGAGAAGGACCAAGCTCAGATTATAAAGAATGGCCAGCGAAATGAAAGACATTCAGCACCAAGACCGCCTCCCCGCTCTTTACCATGGCATCCTTCCATTCATCAATCCATTCATCCATCAATCACTCAGTCACCTCATTGTCCCCAATAAGAAGAAAATGCCACTATTGCCCTCCATTTGAGAAACCGTCTGCCAAGATGCAGACCAAAAAATGGCCCCAACAAGCCATTGAAATTGTCTTGCTCTTAAATGTTTTCATGAATTTCATCCGTGCTTTTAGGTGTGTTGTGATATAGTTTAAATTACTGTTAACTACATCTCTGTAGCATGTGTACGTTTGAGGTTATGCTTAAAAGGCAGAGATCATAATGAAACAAGTTACTCCTGACAAAAAGAACCAAGCTCTAGCCCTGCCTTGAACAAGCCGTCACAATAACCTCTCTGTGTTTTGTTTTGTGTTTTAAGGAGTTATAAGAGAGCACCTACCTCACAGGGTTGTTGTGAGGATCTTAAGATTTGCAAGCTTCAGTGTAAGCCACCAGTGCTGCTAATCCGGAGCTGTCTCAGCCAGATTATGCGCAGCTGACTGTGTCCAATTATCAAACTCACAGTCAGAGGAGTAACCTGTTGACCCCCTGCTTATTTCATACAATAAGCCGTTTTTGTTCCTTGTTGGGAGGTGGTAAATTTAAGTGTTGGCAACTTCTCAGTTGTCGGTTTTTTGTGTGTTCGGGAAAGCCCAACCTTTTGTTAGGAACTAGACCTGGTCCGGGTGAATGGCTTCACAATTTTCTGAAGATGCAATTCTGCTAATAAAGGGCTTCTACAAAAAAAAAAAAATATCATGGATCCAAGATTAAGAATCTTGATAGACATTTTCCTCATGACTTCAATGTAAGTATTCTTCTTGGTCATTGTTTCCCAACTTCTTTCTCTCCCCCCCCTTCCCCCCTCCCTCCGCACCCACTAGTCCCATTGATGCCAAAGTTACTCAGAAACTGAATCACTTGGTCTTGGGGAAAGGATAGGCGGTGAAACTGGAATGTGACCACATCTTTAGACACTTCAGTGTATTCTGCTGTGTAGGAGGCAGGACAAAACCTGTGAAGGAAGAAGAGAATGAGGAGTTGAGTGTGTGCCCTGTCAGGATATTCTCTGAGATTGGGGAAGTGAGTAGTCGTGATATTGCTGGTATACTCTACCTGTCCTACTCAGGATCCTCAGAGAACTAGCCCTCAGAGCCTGGAAGGTCATTTAGAACTGGAAGATCCCTTAGAGGTCACCTGGCCTAATTTCTTCATTTTACAGATGAAGAGATCAAGTCCAAGAGAGTTGGGGTGACTTGTCCAAAGCCACACAGGGAGTTGGTGGCAGATATGGGTTTTGAGCCCTCTGATTCCAAATCCATTACTCTTTCCACTGCTCCACACTGCCTCCCCCAAGTTGTGAGTGGGATGATGATTTCATATTTCCCTGCAACACCATTGGGTACCAGATTTTTCTTCATCATAATTTATTTCTTAAAAGTAGGTAAGTTGGGATCGCCCTTCATTTCTTTTTTATTTTATTTAAAAATTTTTTTTAAACAAATGCTTTATTAACTTCTGGTTTACATCATGCATTTCCACCAGATTTTGAGTTACAATTTTCCCCCCATTTTTCCCTACCCACCACCCCAGAGTAGCAATCCCACTAGATATCCCCTCATCCAATCTGTTCTCTCCCATATCTTCTCCCATTCCCCCTTAGACTTTGCCATTAGGGCAAGGTGAATCTCTGAGCCCCAATGCCTGGACATCTTATGAAACATTTAATTTTAAAACTTTGATTTTCAGATCCATTCCCTTCCACCCTTGTCACCCACTCCCTCTGAGAAGATAAGCAATTCAGTATGTGTTGTACATGTATAGCTATGCAAAATATTACCATAGTAGATATATTATAAAAGACTGCTTATATTTCCCTCCCATCCATCGCACCTCCCACCTGGTCCATTCCCTACTTTGATCCTGTCCCTCTTTGATAGTGGGTACTTCCAACCTCCCCTCCTCCCAGAATGCCCTCCCCTCCATCATCCCTCCTCTCATCCCCCTTTCCCCTACTCAGGAGAGTGAGTGAGGGTAAGATATTCCATTTAGTATGTATGTGATACTCTCCTTGAGCCAACTTCAATGATAATATGGTTTTGCCTTTTTGCCTTCCTGTTCTTCCCCTCCCCTACAACTACTTCCCCTTGCCTATTCTACATGAGATAGTTTACCCTGCCCTGTCTCTCCCCATCTCCTCTTGCCACTTTCCTCTCTCACCTCTTGACTTCACCCCTTAAGAATCATCCCTTCCCATAAAATTCAACCTGTGCCCTCTATCCATGTATAACTGTAAACATATGCCCATATACCCTTCTTCAATTATTTTCATAATGAGAAAGGTTTCATTAGACAGAGTTATTGTTTTTCCATGTAGGAATGTAAATAGTTCAACTTTGATAAGTTCCTTTTGATTTCTTTTCCTTGATTACCTTCTCAGGCATCTCTTGCTTCTTGTGTCTGGATGTCAAATTTTCTATTCAACTCTGTTTTTTCCCTCAAGAGTGCTTGAAAGTCCTCTATTCCACTGAATGACCATATTTTCCCCTGAAACAAGATACTCAGTTTTGCTGGGTAGGTGACCCTTGGGTTCATTCCCAGCTCTTTTGCCTCTGGAATATCATATTCCATGCCCTTCGATCCCTCAGTGTAGAAGCTGCCAGGTCCTGGGCTATTCTGATTGTGTTTCCACAATATTGAAATTGTTTCTTCCTGGCTGCTTGCAGTATTTTCTCCTTGATCTGGGAGTTCTGGAACCTGGCTATACTATTCCTAGGAATTTTCTTTTTGGGGATCTTTTTCAGGAGGTGATCGGTGGATTCTTTCAACCTCTATTTCCCCCACTGGGTCTAAAACATCAGGGCAATTTTCCTCGAGAATTTCTTTAAGAATGATTTCTAGGTTCTTTTTTTGATCATGGCTTTCAGGTAGTCCAATAATTTTTAAATTATCTCTCCTGGATCTATTTTCCAGGTCAGTGGTTTTTCCCATGAGATATTTCACATTGCCTTCTAATCTTTCATTTGTTTGGATCTGCTTAAAAGCATCTGGATTTTTCATAAAGTCGTTAGCTTCCATTTGCTCCAGTCTAACTCTGAAGGAATGAATCTCCTCAGTGAGCTTTTGAGATTCTTTTTCCATCTGGCAAATTCGACTTTTTAAGGCATTCTTCTCCTCATTGCCTTTCTGAGCCTCTTTTGCCATTTGAGTTAGTCTACTTTTTAAGGTGTTATTTTCCTCAGTCAGGCTGTTGACTGTCATTTCATACTTTTCTTGCATCTTTATCATTTCTCTTCCCAATTTTCCCCCCCACTTCTCTTGTCTGCTTCTTAAGGTCCTCTATGGCCTGTAGCCAGGTTGTATTTTTCATTTGGGGCTTTTGGTGAAGGGGTTCTGACTTCACAGTCCTCCTCCATGTTTTGATCCTCTTTGCCCCTAAAATAGGAGTCCAATGTTGAATTTTTCTGTATATTTTGTTTCTTTTGCCTAGGCATGTTGCCACTTAATTACTTGATTTGGGGGCTTGCTGCTACAGTAAGACTCTGGCACCAGAAAGGAAAGCGTGGGGTCTTCACAGCTTCTGCAGGTTGGGTGGCCTCTGCAAAGCCTCTACCTGCTCTGGCAAATTGGATACACACCCCAACCCCCCCCCCCCCACCACAATCCAGTTCCAGGCAGTTTAAAGCAAGAGCAATTAGCCCGCAGACTGATTGCTGAGTCTCCCTATAGTTCACAGACCAGGAGCTAGATCTGACACTGATGCTGCAAAATGGCTTCTGTGCTGCGTTTCTTCATGGGCTTTTCACCCCCCAGGGAGGAAGCCGAAGAGTTCCCCAAATACTGATCCCAAAGTCCATAGGGCACTAACCTCTCACTTTGTCCTAGGCATATCTGTGCTGATAATTCTGGAATTGCCACAGCTGCTGGTGTTCTGGGGTCCCTCCAGCCGGCTGCTGGCCCGGCCACCCTGGGGCTAAAACCTCAGCTCACTGGGCCTGGGCTCAGCTCCTAGAGCTCTGCACTCTCTGTTCCCAGCGAGCTGTGCTGCCTGCTCTCAGAGTGCTGCACTCGCCTCTCCCTGCAGGGCTGCTGGGTTCTCCTCAGCAGGGGATTAGCTTCTCTGTGCTGTTCTGTGGGTGCTGGGGCTCCAGAAGTTGTTCAGAGTCCCCTTTCACATTATTTGGAAGTTTTGTGGGGCAGAGCACCTTGGAAGTGCTGTTTCTACTCCACCATCTTGGCTCTGCTGCCCTTTATTTCTCAGGAACCGGAGAAGGACATAAGTCCTCAGGAAGAATTGTCAGCATGTCTGCTCCTGTTTTGGCAAAACCACAGCTGCAAGGCCTTTTGGCTAAGCGCTTTCAATTTCATATTATTACAGCATTTATTCTGTCTTTGGCATGTGATACTCTATAAGTTTGGAGTGGCTGAGCCTAGGAAAAGGGCATATCAAAATTTCTATAGAAGGTATGATGCTGTGAAAGATTTAGAAGAGATGAATCAAGCTGGTGTCTTTCAGTATGGAAAACCATGATGAAATATACAGGCTTCAGAGCCTTGAGGTCCCTCAAGTCAATTAATCTCCATTTGCCTCAGTTTCCTCATCTGTAATGTAAGGACACGAATAGCTCCTATCTCTCAGGGTTGCTGTGAGGAATTGAATGAGATAACTGTAAAGGACTTAGTACAGTGCCTGTCACAAAACAAATGCTATATAAAAATTAACTGTATGTCTGTGGTGATGTCTATTTATATAGTACTGTCCTTGTAACAATCCTGTAAGACTAGTAGTATAAGTATTTTTATCTCCATTTTGTAGATGAAGAACTGATATTATGCTTAAAATATGCTTATGCTCATGCTTAAAATAGGAAGATCTTGAAATATAACCTTTTCATAAAGGCTAATGTAAACTGGGAAATATATGTTGTGAAGTAATACCAGGAAACATTCCATTCTCTTTCTGAACCATAATCCCAAAGTTACGCCTTAAGACCCTGGCCAGGGGAATGATGTTAATGATAGTGGTAGTTGTACCCATTCCTTCTCAGAAATAGCTTCCATTCATCTGGACCCTTCTTCAGGCCAGAGAACTGAAAGTATTAATGTACCAAATGGTGATGATTTGAGTGATGTTTTGAATCAGTATTGAGGAGGTTCTATTTTCCCACATGGCAGGAAGTATAGGGAAAAGAGGCCTTCATACCCAGTTTCTGGAAATGTTCAGGCTGGGACCCTCAAGCTTGCTAAGTTAGTAAGAGTGAAGGACTGGGGAAGTCCTTTAGGCTTAAATTTTTTATTCTTTTTAGAGCATGACGTCTCATAATTTATAGTCATAGAACATTACTAGGTAAGTATTGGCCCTAAAACCCATTATTTTCAGCAGTGATCATCTGCCTGAGACTTGAAAGTCTTGTGCAGGAGAGATGCTAAGGGAAAAGACTACAACCCAAAGGTCATTATTATTGAAGAAGAAATACTTTGTTCTTGTATTGGCAGAAATAAGAAAATACTGTCTATGTTTATTGTTGTTTAGTCGTTTTTTAGCCATCTGACTCTTTGTGACCCATATTGGGGGGGTTTTCTCATCAAATACACTGAAATGATTAGCTGTTTCCTTCTCCAACTCATTGTACAGATGAGGAAACTGATGGAAACAGACTTAAGTGACTTGCCCAGGGTCACACAGAGTATCTGAGACTAGATTTGAACTCAGGTCTTCCACCTAACTCCATGCCTTCAGCTCTATCCACTGTGCCACCTAGCTGCTCCCTCTATGTTAGTAAGTCATCATTTGGTTGTTATTTGGACAGAGGTGAGGGAAAAATTGTTGTTCTAGATACTTTTGGCCTTATCCTATGGAGGAGTATGGACATACAGGAAAAGGGAATTTGCCAAGATAATTCAAAGTTCTGCCTGTGACTTTAAGAATTGCTTGCTAGGAACTCCAGGAGGAGAATATGATTGAGTCAGTGAAAATGTTTATAAAAACTTCCTTTTCTTTCATCTCCTAATGTTATGGATGCATCCTTTCTCATCATTCCATGGAGGGATGATTCCTGGCGATTGCTCCAATGGCCACTAGGAGGCACTGTGGATCCATGGAAATTCTGGGTGTCCTAACATTGAGCTGTTAAATCAGGTTTGGGTACCCTGATTTAGGGGAAAACAGGATGCCTTTGAATACAGTTTTTTTTTTTTTCACTGCAACCACTACTGATCTTCAGCTATTTCTGTGGAGACAATCCTAGCAACTGGTCCTGCACTGCAGCTGTGCACCAGCAGAAGGGAGCTTGTGGTGGGAAGGTCCTTGTTTTCAGATGACAAACACAGACAGAGGAAGAAACTGTCTCAGATAATATGGGTTAAGTTATTTAAGGGAGGACTAATTTTTAAAAGTAAAATAAAGACTGCCTAGTCAGTCCCCTGCTTCTAATGAAGTAAGATTTAAACCACCATAAAAAGAAAATCAATTTTCCCCCATATATCTAAAAGATAAAGGAATTTATGGCCTCATTTACTTCCTAGTTTGTGTGATGTCCTTTGGCATTTGCAAACTTTTTTCTTCAGCTTATGTGAGTTTATTATGAAAGTAGTGAAATAAGTGTCAATTGGTAATTTGGGTCAGATCCTAGGCTAATGAATTTAGATGTTATTCTTTTATTCTATTACCATAGGTAATGGTATCCCATTGAAGGTTCTATCAAACAAGGAAATGCTACTCAGAGCAATATCTCAGGAAAGTTGATCCTAAAGGGTTTTTCTTAGTAGAGAAAGACATAATATGGAGAGACCTAGTATAATTATGATTCCTTCCAATAATAATAATTTACATTTATAGCATTTTGTTCAGTCAGCAAACTTTTATTAAGTCTCTACTATATTCCAGGCATTACTAAATGATAGGGACATAAAGAAAGGTGAAAGTCAGGTCTTACTCTTGAGGTTCCCACGGTATAGCATAGTGGATAGTGGACTGGCCTTGGAGTCAGCAAGTTTGGGTTCAAGTTCTGCCTTTGAAATATATGGACTGTGTGAACCTATAGGTAAATCACTTCACCTGACAATGCTAGACAACTCTATAAGATTACAAGTCATAGAGAAGGTACCAATTTGCTTTGGTAGAGGAAATTTCCTCACTTGTGAATTCCAATGAGTTTAACCAATGAAATAGTAAGTCCAGTCCCTAGCTCCTGCTGAGTTTTGCTGGGCTTTCAAGTACATCATTGAGTTTAATCCTCAAAACAACTTAGTTGTCAGTGGTAAGAGCTAGAAAGGTTAGTCACTAAGTTTTTAGTTTAGGAACAATATAAAAAACACAGCTGAAAGTAGGAGAACTTAAGAACATAGATTAGAGTTAGAAGGTCTTTTACAGGCCATGGTGTCTGTCCATTCCCTACATTTTACAGAGGAGGAGACTGAAATCCAGGTAAGTAGAGTGAATTGTCCAGGGTAAAGCAGCTAGGATTGTGTCTGAGGCAGGATTTGGACTCAGGACTTTTTGACACCAAATCCAGTGTCCTATCTCCTGCATCATGCTGCTTCTATCATAGAACTTTTCAAATTGTTTTTATCAGTAGGGGAGGCAGCAGAACTTAAATACTTAGCTCATTTTTGGTAAAATCAGGTAATAGAGACAGGAAAAGATTTCTTACAAATGAAAGGGGAGAGTCACTTTGGATGAAATAGTAACCATCACAGTCCATGGTGCTGTCCTAGACTCCAAAATAACTAGAAGAATCCATTGGCATTCATTATCCTGGAGCCTTGGTCCTGGAAAAGGGCTTTCCTTTTCTTACTGTGAGGTGGTCATGTTACACCAAAATGGAAAATGGTCATCCTTGGCCCTGTGGAGAGAGTGAAATCACACAGAGAGACTTCTGATTGGCTAAATAGAAGTCACACAGAAAGAACCACCCTCTATCAGAGGGTGATTAACGGTGGAAAATTCCACATTTGCACCTTTGTCATGACTATGGGAACATGTCTCCTCTCCTATGTGGCCCTTTGTCTTCTAGGAACAGGTGAGTCCAGTGACATGGATGGGAAATTCCTCTTCTGGCTTGGCCCAGCTTCAGCTACAAACCTTTACCTTGTGGCTACAAGTTCCAGTCTCAACCCCAGGTTCAAAATTTTGTCTTTTTTCTTGTTTTGTCTCCCTCATAGGCCTCATGGATTCTGGGGTCATTCAGACACCAAGATATTCGGTCAAAGGAAAAGGACAGAAAGTGGTGCTTAAATGTGATCCAATCAAAGGACATCGTTACATTTACTGGTACCAAAAGCTCCTGGATGAAGAATTGAAGTTCTTGACTTATCTACAGGATAACAGAGTCATGGGTAGTTCAGGATTATTAAAGAATCGATCCTTAGTGAAATGGTCCAGCAACTCACCCTGTAACCTGACAATAGAACCCACAGAGAAAGAGGACTCAGCTGTGTATTTCTGTGCTAGCAGTAAAGCCACAGGGAATCAATGTCACCTCCCCTCTCTACATAAACATGACCCACACAGGAAATGTTAAGAAGTTAAGGAGAGAGATGATGACTTTATTAGACACAGTGCAGAGAGATTCAGCCCAGGTTCCATAGTATATATGGAGGTAAGGATGGGAGAAAGTGAGGAGAGCCTGGAAGCCTCAGGGCTCAAGAGACTGTTGTAATGAGCAGGACCAGTCATCCAAAGGAAAAGACCCAACAAAACATATCTTTATTTGAAGCTAATCACAGATTGAACAATGGTCTTGACTTTATTTCGTCCTTAAGTCATTGGTTGGACTCCAGTCCTCTAGAGTAGAAATAGCCTTGGGGAATGTGGGCTATTGGGAAGAAGCTGCTGAGAATACAACAAAATGACTTAAAGCATGTGAATCATTTGATAACCATAATTAACAATAATAATGGCTTACTATAATAGTTTTTTTCTTTTTATTGCTCTGAAGCCTTGTTGTGGCATGAGGTAACCTCATGCTGCATGATATTACCCTGGCTGTGTGCCAGGGTAATATCAGATCTGTTATGTCCTGATTTGCTTACTAATAAAGAATTCAGACTTCACTCAAGGTGTTTGAAGAGAATGGTGAAATTTGAGTTGTTTGTTAGCAAGCCTGTTGGGACCTGCCAGATCTGGTATTACCCAGTGTTAGATGACTTGGGAGATAAAGAGTTCACCACTTCTAGGTCACTTCAGGCAGGGCCTGGGTGATTGAAAAGTTTCTTATATCAGATGTGAGTTGACTTAGGGGTCTGCTGCCATCCTGTCTGACCTGGAATGTCTGTGATTCTTGACCTTACCACCTTCTTTCTTATATTATCATTATGTCAGTACATACCATTTCAATAACTCATGACTTGCTTTTCATGGGTTGCCCCACAATGTTCTCTCTTGATTCCTACTCCTGGCTTCCTTCAAGTCTCACCTCAAATACCATCTTTTTTTCCCCTCATTTTTATTTTTTTTCTCTTTTTTATTTATTTTTAGTTTACAAGATTCAATTCTATAGTTCCTTGAGTTTCAAATTTCCCTTCCTTCCCTCCCCCCACTATATGGCATATAGTTCAGTATAAGATCTGCAAATACTTTCACATTAGACATTAGTCAAGTTACAAAGGATTACTGTACTAGGTGGGATGAAAAAATGGTAAAGAAGAAACCAAACAATGAGAAGAAAAAAGATCAATTAGTTTGCTTCCATCAGGATTCAAGCTCAGTTCTTTCTACATTCTTTGGATGTAGGCATCTCTCTCCTTCATGAGTGTTTAGGGATTGACTTCTATCACTGCATTGCTGAGAAGACTCCAGACTGTAATAGCTGGTCATCACCCATATGTTATGTCTGTGATTGTATACAAATTTCTCCTGGTTCTACACTTGTCGCTCAGCATCAGTTTGTATAAGCCTCTCCAGGTAAATATGAAATATATTTCTTATAGCACAATAATATTCCATTACATTCATATACCACAACTTGTTTAGCCATTCCCCAATTGATGGGCACCCCTTTAATTTCCAATTATTTGCAACCACAAAAAGGGTTGCTATAAATATTTTTGTACATATGGGTCTTCCTCCCACTTCTATGATCTCTTTGGGATATAACCCTAGAAGTGGTATTATTGGGTCAAAGGGTATGAAATTATTTATAGCCCTTTGGGCATAATTCCATATTGCTCTCCAGAATGGTTGGATGAGTTCACAACTCCACCAGCAATTCATTAGTGTTCCAATTTGCCCACATCCTCTCTAGCATTTGTCATTTTCCTCTTTTGTCATCTTATCCAATCTGACTGGTGAGATGTGGTACCTCAGAGTTGTTTTGATTTGCATTTCTCTAATCAATAGTGATTTAGAGCATTTCTTCATATGCTTATAGATATCTTTAATTTTTTTCTCTGAAAACTGCCTGTTCATATCCTTTGACCGTTATCAATTGGAGAATGACTTGTATTCTTATAGATTTGACTCAATTCTCTGTATATTTTAGAAATGAGTCCTTTATCAGAGACATAGGTTGTAAAAATTCTTTCCCAACTTTCCACCTCCCTTTTTATCTTGGCTTCATTGGCTTTGTTTGTACAGAAGCTTTTCAATTTAATGTAATCAAAATTATCCATTTTGCATTTTATAATGCTCTCTAATTCTTGTTTGGTCTTAAAGTCTTCCCCTCTCCACAAATCTGACAGGCAAACTCTTTATTGCTTTCCCAGATTGCTTACAGTATCATCCTTTATACCTAGATCATGCATGCATTTAGTCTTGATTTTGGTATATGGTGTTAGATAATGGTCTATGCCCAGTTTCTGCTATACTATATTCCAGTTTTCCCAGCAGTTTTTTTTTCTCAAATAGTGCATTCGTATCCCCAAAACTGGGATCTTTGTGTTTATCAAACAATTGATGACTATGCTTATTAACTGCTGGATTTCGTGTGTCCAATATATTCCATTGATCCAGTACTCTACTCTTCAGCCAGTACCAAGCAGTTTTGATGACTGCTGCTGTATAATACAGATTAAAATCTGGTATAGCTAGTCCACCTTCCCTAGCATTTCTTTTCATTAATTCCCTTGATATTTTAGACCATTTGTCCTTCCAAATAAATTTTGTTACTATTTTGTGTATCTCTAAAAAGTAGTTTTTTGGTAAATTGATTGATATGGCACTAAATATATAATTTAGTTTGAGTAAAATTGTCATTTTTATTATATTACCTCCACCCAGCCATTAGAAATTGATATTTTTCCAATTAGTTAGATCTGACTTTATTTGTGTGAGAAGTGTTTTGTAGTTGTGATCATATAGGTCCTGGGTTTGTTTTGGAAGGTAGATTCCCAAATATTTTATAATGTCTACAGTGACTTTAAATGGGATTTCTCTTTCTATCTCTTGCTGTTGAATTTCATTAGAGTCAAATATCATCTTTTATAAGAGACCTTTCCTGTTTTCCCCCTCTGGCTCCCAGACCTTAATAGCACTTCCTCTGTATATATCTTGTATCTAGGTGATTGTTTGCATGTTGCCTCCCTATTAGCACATGAGGTCCTTGAAGGAAGGGACTATATTTTTAGTTTTCTTTGTATCTGGTGCTAAGAACAGTTCCTGGGATGTATGCAATGCTTACCACTAAAAGGACCAGACCATCAAATGACACAAAAAATCGATCTTAACTTTATTCTGAAGTAGAAATATTCATTTTATCTCCAATTTCTTTATTTCATGGAATTAAAAAATATGCTACATCAATTGACAGAGCTTGGTCCTTCAAGATATTCTTGAACTCTGGTCTTTTGTTGACTGACTGTTATTCCGTGTTGTAAACAATTATTCCTACAAGAATAGGTGGGGGAAAGAAATGTAAAAAGATTTGATGCATACATTTGTCCAAAGTTCATAAGCAGATACTCCATGGGATGTAGGGAAAATAAATGTCTTCTTCCATTTTACTCTAAGATCCGATGACATTGGCCTCCTTGTTGTCTTCTGACTCAATGCATTCTCATTGACTGCCCCCCCCCCACTCCCCCAAGCCTGCAATTCTCTCTCATCTTTGTCTCTATCTCTTGAAGTCTTAGCTAAAAATCTCACTTTCTCTAAGAAGTCTTTCCCAATTCCCATCAATATTATTGCCTTCGCTCTTAGATTGTATTACATCTAATTTACTCTGCATGTACCTTGTTTGCACATAATTGTTTACATATAGTCTTCCCCCATTAGAACGTGACTTTCTTGAAGGCAGGGGCTATGATTTTTCCCTTCTTTGAATCCTCAATGCTTAGCATAGTTACTAGCACATACTAATTGCTTAATATAGTTCCATGACTGGGCTTGGGAGTCTATGTTAAGGGGAAGATATAAATGAAATTTAGACTGAATTTATGATTGCCAGAGAAGACCTACTGAAAGAAAAAAGGTTTTAATCAAGTTCTGAATAGGAAGACAGGAGAGATAGTACTAATATATTGGTTTCATTCAGGAATATTGAAAAATGTATAGGGAAAATACACTCATGTATAACCACAAAGACCATCCTTTTCTAAAGGAGGCTGAATGTGTTTTTGGTGACTTTTTCTTGCACTGATAGCTCAGTGCTTCATCTCTCATCTGGATTTTCATGAAGCCACCTCCCCCCATCTCTCTGACTTGGGTTTCCCCTTTGTCTACTTCACCCTCCACTCAGCTGCTGGATTGATATTCTTAATAAAGTCCTTCCTCAGCTCACAGGTAGTAGTAGCAAAGAGATAATAAAGACAGTGACATCATAGACTGTTTCCAACTATGGGTGAGTATAACCTAGAGCTCCAGGTCTTCTCTTATTTTTCTTTGTTCTAGAAAACAAAGACCTGTGATAGGAAAAGCCTCGTTATTTCTACTGAAACTGAAATGAGCACCAGGTTTCTCTCTTTCATGACCATTTTTCTCCTGGGAACAGGTGAGTTCTGAATACTGGAAACTCTTAGTTACTGACTTGCTAGGGCTCCATTACAAACCTTTCTCTTGACTGCAATAAATTAAACTAATTTCCAAGCTCTCTTTCCCAGGTATTGTTTTTGTTCCCTACAGGCTCTGTGGATGCTGGAGTCACACAGATCCCAAGGCATCTCATCAAGGGAGAGGGACAAGCGGTGCTCCTAAAATGTAAACAGGACTTAGGACATGATGGCATGTTCTGGTATCGGCAAGCTGACAACCATGAGCTCCGTATGATGTTTTACTACAATTATCAAGAACTTGTTACAAATGAGACTCTTACCAATCGTTTTCAAGTGGAAGCTCTCCAAACACAACTGAATCTTCAGATCAAACCTCTTCAACAGGAGGATACAGCCACATATTTCTGTGCCAGCAGTTCAACCACAGAGCTACAGAGTCCCTTGGTCTCTGTGCATAAATCACCAGCTGAGAAGCTGCAGGGGATGCGAAGGGCTATGGGACATTGATCAAGAAGGGATCACAGAACAGGGAGACAGAGATGGAAAGGTAGAAGGGCTCTCAGAGGATATTAGGCCCACAGGTGTTTAACGTGTAGCTCTCTGGCTGCTGCAGCCTGCAATGCTCTGGAGGACAGCTGAATCAGATTAAAGTGTAATTGTGAAATATGTAACAAATAGTAAAAATTTTAAAAATGAAATGTTAATATGTGGTTTTATGAGTCTATTAATGGCCCACAAGTGTCCTCCTTTAGTGTTTAGTAGCCGCTGTTTCTATTTGGATTTCATGCTGTGCCTTGAAACAGATTCCATCCTGTTGTGTTTTTTTTTTTAAACAGATATTCTCCTGGTGATACCAAGGCAAATATGTGGTTGCTACTCATGCTGTATCTCTCTAGCAACAGTTAAGGCCTGGGCACTCAGCTGTTGTTGTTGGTCGGTTGTTTCAGTCATGTCCAACTCTTTGTGAACCCATTTCCTTCTCCAGCTCATTTTACAGATAAGAAATTGAGGCAAACATTGGTTAAGTGACTGGATCAGGGCCACCCAGCTAGCTAGTAAGTGTGTGAAGCTGGATTTGAACTCAGGTCTTCCTGACTCCAAGCCTGGCACTCTATTCACTGTACCACCTAGGTACCCAATAGGTCTTCAATAAAACCTTGCTATTTAAATGCTGGATAAGTGATATCTAGAGACCAGAACAAAGTCAGTAATAAGTATCCACTGATAGAAAAGGAAAGAAATGAGGAATCTTAAACATAATTCTAAATGTTAATAACATATTTGGCTCTGAAATCAGGGTACCTCTGGAAAATTCTTGCAAGTGGAATTAAGCCCTGACTGGGAAGATGGACCAAATGACCTATAGGGAAGACTACTACCTGAAAAAAAATTTAAGCAGTTCAGCACGTAGAAATGGGACAACTGAGAGAAATGTCCTGACCGGAGGGCCCCTAAATTTTGAGTTCAGCATTTGTTTGTAATTTTAGCCAGGATCACTCCCTCACTCCCCAATCTTTCACGTTCTCCTAATCAAAGAGCTTCTGACCTGGAGTCCACAGACCCCTATGAAGTCCATGTGCAGGTTTTAAGTGGAGAGGTCTTTGTAATTGGATAGGAAAAAAATACATATTTTTTCAATATTAATGGTTTCCTTTGTAATCTTATTTTATGCATTTAAAAAGATTATTCTGAGAAGGGTTGTATAGGCTTCATCAGACTATCAAAGAGGTCTTTGACTCCAAAAAGGCTAAGATTCCCTCATCTAACCTATGAACAAGAGGGTCATCTGGGCAAAGCCTCAAATGGCTTCTTCCTCTAGGTCTTCCACAAGAAGAAATCCCTTACTGGCTCAGGTAGCCATTGGTCTTCCTGGGCACTCTGATGTTATTGATATGCAAATATATACTTCTTGGCTTTGTCTTCCTTGGGAAAGTTTCTGATAGCTCTTGCAAGATAAGAAAGAAAACTGTATTTATTTATTTATTTATTTTAAATTAAACAAATGCTTTATTAACTTCTGGTTTACATCATTCATTTCCACCAGATTATGAGTTACATTTCCCCCCCATTTTTTCCCTACCCACCACCCCAGAATAGCAGTATCACTAGATATCCCCTCATCCAATCTGCTGAAAACTATATTTATTGAGTAATCTAAAGTAAATTCATAAGAGGAATGATTTGGGGAAGTGGCTTAATATCTTCAGACCTCAGTTTACTCACCTATAAAATTAAGGGGCTCAATCAAAGGATCTTTAAAGTTGCTTCTACTTATAACTTTTTCTAATTCTGTGTTGATGACTGGAATGGGAGTGGATATAGGGGTAGAGTAGTTGTGATTGGGAATGTATTAAGAATGAAATGGCTGCAGAGGATAGGTTGCAGTTTTCTGTCAAAAATTGAGCATTCTTTAGAAACCTGCCAGTAGTCTAGGTAGAGGTGGAATATGGAGTGGGGATGCTATCAAGAAACAGTGAAAAGGGGGCGGCTAGGTGGCGCAGCGAATAGAGCGCCGGCCCTGGAGTCAGAAGGACCTGAGTTCAGAGCCGGCCTCCGACACTTAATCCACACACACACACACAAAAAACAAAAACCTAGCCGTGTAACCTTGGGCAAGTTACTTAACCCCAATTGCCCTAAAGGGGCGGCTAGGTGGCGCAGTGAGTAAGAGCGCCGGCCTCAGAGTTTGGATGACCCGAGATCAGATCCGGCCTCAGAAAATGAGCACCCACGCATAAATAATGACTAGCCGTGTAACCTTGAGCAAGTTACTTAACCCCAATTGCTTTAAAAAAAAAAAAAAAAGAAACAGTGAAAAGCAGAGAAGAAGGGAGGTACTTATAGAGAATATTTCTAAGAGTATTGAGAACAGAGTGGATGAGAAAGCTGACTCCCTTGGAATATGGAAGACATGGCTTAATGTCACAACTCTTGAGCCATTCTGACTGTGTGATCCTGGGTAAGTCTCCTAACCTCTAGTACCTTAGGTAAATCTCTAATACTACAACTTGCAAAACAATTGTTGATGTATGTTGGTAGAGGGAGTTTCTTCAAAAGGAGTTCACTACTGGGATAATTCTACAGATGTTCTTTTTTTTGGTAATACATATTATCCATTATTTCCCCCTAACATGAACTCTTTGAGGGCAGTGATGGTCTCATTTTTTGTTGCTGCCATCATTATAATTGTAATTGCTATTATTACTGTTGTATAAGGGGATCTTGAAGGATAGAAATACAGGTAATGGGAATTTTCAGGAGTAAGAAGAGTTGAAGGTCAAATTTGGCTATAAGGAGTGTTTACTACTAAGAAGAGAAGGAAGAGGTGATTGAAATCATGAGACCATCTCTTTAGTCCCTGAATCTTCATTCTTTTAAGGCCATAACTACCCTCTGACCCAGGTCCCAGAAAGTACAAGGGCAAGTCCTAGTGATTCTACCTCCTTTGGCCACTAGGAGGAACTATAATTCCATTCAAATTCAGAAGGTTCTTAGAAGACTATAGAGAATCATCAAATAAAGGTGTTACTGTTATATCCACCATTCCTGTTTAGCTAGTTCAAGGAAGACCACCTTGTGTCCTGGAAGTCAGTCCTGATGTGAAACTGTGTAATTTAAAAAATTTTAGACTTAATTACTAAAACTAAAATTATACAATAAGAAAAGAAAAAGAAACATATTATAAACTTAAGTATTAAAGCTTAAACACAAAATAAGAAAAGAAAAACGGCATGTTATATGCACAACAGAATGTGAGAGGATTCAAAATATATAGCAATATATTTCCATTTCAAGAAAGCCTATATAATAAATATTCCACAATGTGTTGAAAGTTGTCCATCTTTACTTCTTTGTAAGTTTTCTTTTGTTCTCTGCTGTCCATTTTTTTGCTTTATTCTTTTCTCCCTCCCTCTCTCCCTCCCCCCTCCCAAGAAGACTACAATTAAGCATATATATATATTTATATATAGATATGTACATACACACATACATGCATGCATACATCCATATATAGACGTATACTTTCCCTAACAAATTCTATTACTGATATTTGCTTTATGTTTGTGTGTATCTCTTGTTTCCTATTCCTCCTCATTCCTCTACTTTACTTCTACCAGCTCCCTTGCCCTTTTATTACTTAACCTATTCTCCACCCCACCCCCCAAGGATCTTTCCCTTTTCCTACAATTCCCACAAACCTAAACGCCCTTCTGTATATCCCTTTAACCTATTCCCTCACCCTACCCTTTAGGGTTCCCTCCCTATTTCCTTAGCATTTTATTTCTTTCTGATTTAGGAGACTTTAATACAATCAGCAAGTATTTGTTAAGCACCTACTATATGCCATATACTGAACTAGGTACTGAGGATACATAGATCAAAATCAAGTAGGTTCTTGCCTTCAAGGAAATTACATTCTGTCAAGGGACTCATCATATTCACATATGAGTATACATACATACATACATACATACATACATACATATATATATATATATATGTATAATTTGGTAAAGGTATCATTTATCCATAGCATAGTGACCATGCAGTAAGCTGTCAGAGAAAAGGTAATTTCCCCTCCTCTTAGCCATTGTGGCCTCAAGAAATGGGCTCAGGGTTTTGATCTGTTTTGTTTGTCCTTTTCCATTCTAGCTTCAGGGATGGAGTCACCAGATTCAGAGCTTGAGCCATGTGACTTTGGAACCCATAATTCCAAATGAAATGTTTCACCCAGCCCAACAAGGAAGTCCTGGGAATCCCAGGTGGACTTTAGATTCAGAACTTGGTGGTACTGATCCAGTACTAATAGGAATTGAGTTATGTTGTGAACCTAACCCCTTTTCCATCTCCAGATACTGATGGAGGTAGGTGAGGAATCATGACCTAGAGAAGTTATGGGGAAGGGAATGTTTGTATATTTGTTATGGCTTTATCTTTGAAATCAACATTTCTTCATAAAAGATTATTTGATTGTTAGTAGCTAAGTGAAACTGGGGTGATTGGACGCATAAAATTAGGGGAACAAAATCAGTGGGGGTTTGAGATAGTAGCAAAATCTAGACACCCTCTCCAACTGCATAAGGGAAGCAATAGAAATGTAATGTGCATGACCTTCAGGCAATGAGGTTCCACAGAATCACTGTCACATACATAATTTAGGGGTAGAAGCACTGCCAGCTGGGAAGGGGGTGGTGAATCTGTGAAGTAGTCAAGAGGTACAACTCTGTGCTTTGAAGAGAGCATAAAGGAGGTAAGAAGGGAAAGGAAACAAGTTAAATGTCTATGTAATAAACTGCAGAGGGGATATTCAGATCTCTGATTTCCCAGGAGGACTCCTGATTCATTTTTACCACTCTATGTTTACCCCAAGGAGCTTTATTTTAAATCTCTTTTGTAGGGGGAAATCTTTTTTTTTTAAACAAATGCTTTATTAACTTCTGTTTTACATCATTCATTTCCGCCAGATTTTGATTTACAATCATTTTCCCCCCATTATTCCCCTACCCAACCTCCCAGAACAGTAATCCCACAAGATATCGCTTCCTCCAATCTGCTCTCTCCCATACCTTCTCCCATACCCCCATCGACTTTTCCATTAGAGGAAGGTGAGTCTTTGCATCCCAGTGCCTGCACATCTTATCTCCCTATTACAAGCAAAAGAGTATTAATAATAGTATTTATATATATTTGAAACATTTAATGTTACGACCTCAAATTTCAGATCCATTTCCTTCCTCCCTTGTCACCCATTCCCTCTTGGGAGATAAGTAATTCAGTATATGTTGTACATGTCTAGCTATGCAAAACATTATCATAGTAGATATATTGTACAAGGCTGCTTATAATTCCCTCCCACTCATCCCACCCCCCACCTGGTCCATTCCCTACATGATCCTGTCCCTCTTTTATACTGGGTACTTCCAACCTCCCCTCACCCCAAGGATGCCCTCCCATCCATCATCCCTCCTCCCATCCCCCTTCCCCCTATCCTGCTGCAGGTTGAGATATCCCATTTACTATGTATGTCATTTTCTCCCTGAACCAAATTCAGTGTGGATGGGGTTTTGCCTTTTTAGCCTTCCTTATTCTCCCCTTCTTTTGCAACCACTTCCCCTTGCTTCTTCTGCATGGGATAGTTTACCCTACCCTGTCTCTCCCCATCTCCTCTTGCCACTTTCCTCTCTCACCTCATAATTTCATCCCTTGAGTATTCTCCCTTCCCAACAAATTCAACCTATGCCCTGTATCCAAATATAACTGTAACCATATACACACACATTCACATATGTATTCATATGACCACACACCCTTCTTCCATTATTTTCATAGTGAGAAAGATATCATCAGTCACAATTATTGCTTTTCCATATAGGAATGTAAATAGTTCAACTTTGATAAGTTCCTTTTGATTTCCTTTCCCTGATTACCTTCTCAGGCATCTCTTCCTTCTTGTGTCTGGATGTCAAATTTTCTATTCAATTCTGGTTTTTTCCTCAAGAATGCTTGAAAGTCCTCTATTCCACTGAATGACCATATTTTCCCCTGAAACAAAATACTCAGTTTTGCTGGGTAGGTGACCCTTGAGTTCATTCCCAGCTCTTTTGCCCTCTGGAATATCATATTCCATGCCCTTCGATCCCTCAGTGTAGAAGCTGCCAGGTCCTGGGCTATTCTGATTGTGTTTCCACAATATTGAAATTGTTCTTCCTGGCTGCTTGTAGTATTTTCTCCTTGATCTGGGGATTCTGGAACCTGGCTATAATATTCCTGGGAGTTTTCTTTTGGGGATCTTTTTCAGGAGGTGATCGGTGGATTCTTTCAACCTTTATTTTGCCCTCTGGATCTAAAACATCAGGGCAATTTTCCTTGAGAATTTCTTGAAGTGTGGTTTCTAGGTTCTTTCTTTGATCATGGCTTTCAGGTAGTCCAATAATTTTTAAATTTTCTCTCCTGGATCTATTTTCCAGGTCAGTGGTTTTTCCCATGAGATATTTCACATTGCCTTCTATTCTTTCATTTGTTTGGATCTGCTTAACAGCATCTTGATTTCTCATAAAGTCATTAGCTTCCATTTGCTCCAGCCTAACTCTGAAGGAATGAATCTCCTCAGTGAACTTTTGAGATTCTTTTTCCATCTGGCAAATTCGACTTTTAAGGCATTCTTCTCCTCATTGCCCTTTTGGCCTCCTTTGCCATTTGAGTTAGTCTATTTTAAGGTGTTGTTTTCCTCAGTCAGGCTGTTGACCCTCATTTCATACTTTTCCTGCATCCTTCTCATTTCTCTTTCCAATTTTTCCTCCACTTCTCTTATTTGATTTTTAAAGTCCTTCTTGAGGTCCTCTGTGGCCTGCAACCCGCTCATGTTTTCCCCTGGGGCTTTTGGAGCAGGACTTCTGACCTCACAGTCCTTTTCCTGCTCTATGCCCCCAAATAGGAGTCTAGGGTTGCATTTTTCTGTTTCCTTTGCCTTGGCATGTTGCCACTTAATTGCTTGACTTTTGGGCTTGTTGCCACACTATGGCTTTAAGGCCAGATAGAGGAATTTTCGTCCCAAACGTGTGGGGGGCAACTTCCGTTTCTGGCAAGCTGTAAACCCACCCACGACTTCCACCCTAGATCACAATCCAGATCCAGGGAGGTTAAAGCAAGAGCAATTACCCCCCAAGACTGATCGCTGGATCTCCCTACAAATTTGCAGGCCGGGAGTTGGAGCTGCCTCTGAAAACTACAAAATGGCATGTCTCCTCAGTGGCTTCTAGCCCCCAGGGGAGGGAGCCGACGCATTCCCTAATACCAGTCCCAAAGTCCATAGGACACTAACCTCTTACTTTGTCCCAGGCAAGTCTATGTTGATAATTCTGAAGTCGCCACCACTCCTGGTGTTATGGGGTTCCTCCAGCTGGCTGCTGGTCCTGCCGCCCTAGGGCTAAAACCTCGGCTCATGCGGACCTGGGCTCGGCTCGGCTCCTTCGCTCTGCGCATTGCACGCTGCCAGGTCCCAGACCACTGTGCTGGTCCTTCCTGCAGGGCTGCTGGGCTGTCCTCAGTGGGAGTTTAGCTTCTCTGTGTCGTTCTGTGGGTGCTGGGGCTCCAGAAGTTGTTCAGAGTCCCCTTTTACATTGTTTGGGGGGAATGTGGGGGCAGAGTGGCTTGGATGAGCTCTTTCTACTCAGCCATCTTGGCTCCTCCCCCTGTAGGGGGAAATATTAAGAGCTTGGATTTTTTTTTTTTGCTTTTTTTGGAAGGGGGAAGGCAGGGAAATTGGGGTTAAGTGACTTGCCCAAGTTCTCACGGCTAGTAAGAGTTAAGTGTCTGAGGCTGAATTTGAACTCAGGTCATCTTGACTCCAGGGCTGGTGCTCTATTCTCTGTGCCACCTAACTGCTTTGAGAGCTCGGAGTTTTCTGACCTAATCTACCATCTTCCCAGAATCTTCTCCCATAGCTATGTATTAAAGGAGTAGAAAAATTGTAATTGGATTTTCAAATGACATTCAGTTAACAGAGGGAACAATTATCTCAAATAAATATTATTTAAGGCTTGGGGGAAGAAGGATCACTCCTTCCCCATATTCCTACATACTTCCTGCCTGCCATCCAAGGCCAGTCCCACCTACTAGGGAGGATGTCATTACTGTCATGGAGATGAGGAGATAGACACAGGTTTGAGCCTGCACCATTTCAGAGCTGGATCTCAGACTGGGGGAGGGAGGTGGCTAAAGGAACAGTAATATCACAGGAATATTCCACCTGTCAAATAAAGGAATCTCTCTCACTGTAGACTCCTGAGGTAGGAAATGCTTTCTTCTAGACCTGAACATCCTACGTATACTGTGGTTTTCTTCTATATGATACTTCATCTCTTAATAGCAGGTAAATATTGATCTCAGTTGGGAAATTGCCTTCTGAGGTTCTACCTCTAACCATTTCCCTTGGGAAGCCCTCCTCCTTAGATCTGCTACCTGTCTTCCGTCTTATTCTTACCCCACAAGTGGTCACTTGGATACTAGAGTCACCCAACAACCAAGCCACCTGTCTTAAAGACAGGATAGTCAGTGATTCTTGGATGTGATCCAGTCTCAGGACACCTCACAGCAATTTGCTACCATCAGATACAAGGTCAGGGCCCTGAGATGCTGTTTTGCTTCTATCAAAATAAAATTGAAAGGGAAGTAGAAAATCTCTAATCTATTCACAGCTAAACAACATGAAAATTTTCAACTTCAACTCTTTGGAATAGAGGGATTCTGCACTCCATCTCTGGTCCAGCAGCAAAGACACAATGCCACAGAGTCATCTCTCATTTATTCACAAAGTTGTTTGGTCCAGGATCAAGGAACAATGACTTCGAAGGCTAGAAGCAAGAGGCTAACATCAATTCTAGCTCAGCACCAAAGACTAGGGTTACTTAACATTTTCCCTTTAGTTCTGACTTTGGCTCATTCTCACTGTAGTAACTGAGATACTACTCTTCATGTAATACCCCCCAGAAAACTGTATTGATTCAAGGTACTCTCTGGGTCCCTATCCATTCAAAACCACATTTCTTCAGCCCCCACCGGTGTGTATTTGCCTTTTTTCCAGTCAGGAAAAGGATACACTTAATTCAAAGGAGAAACATTTAATGAAATAGAATATTGTAAAATACAAAGTAGCAATATGACTTCATCTTCTTTGAAGCTGGGGCATATTGTCCCACAAATACACAGCAGGAGTGAGAGAATAAATACACGTAGAAATTATATATGGGGTATACATAGGTAGTTCACATATATTTAGATAACATATACACAAACATCTAGGTGACACAGTCTAAAGAATGCTAGGAAATGAATCAGGAAGACATGTATGGAAATCTGGCCTCAGATGTTTATGAGCTATGTGACTATGAGTGAATCACTTCAGTTTCCTCATCGGTAAAATGGGGAAAATTATAGCACTTACTTCCTAGGATAGCTGTGAGGATCAAATGATATAATAATTGTAAAATACTTAGTACAGTGGCAGCCACATAGAAAGTACTATATAAATGTCAACTATTATCTCTCTGTCTCTGTCTCTATCTCTGTCTCTGTATTTCTGTCTGTCTCTTTATTTTTCTGTCTCTCTCTTCTGAAGCATAGAACGTACAGGTGGGGCGGCTAGGTGTCGCAGTGAGTAGAGCGACGGCCCTGGAGTCAGAAGGACCTGAGTTCGGAGCCGGTCTCAGACACTTAATCCACACAAACAAAAACCTAGCCATGTGACCTCAGGCAAGTTACTTAACCCCAATTGCCCTCAAAAAAAGCAAACAAACAAACAAACAAAAAAAAAACGGAGAATAATGCTCTCTGTTCTCTATTCCCCAGGTAAAGGGAATTTTCAGAAATAGGAAGAGTTCAAGTTCAAATGCTTCAAATTTGACTAGTAGGAATAGAAGAAAGAACTAATTGAGTCCTTGAAATTATATCTTTATCCCCCTACTCTCTCCTCTCTGGAGGCCAAAGTTACCCTCTGATATAGCTCCTCTAAGTAGAAGGGCAAATTCTAGTGATTCCAGCACCTTTGACCAGTAGGAGGAACTATGTATGGTTCTACTCAAATTCTGATGGTTTTGGAGGAAGATGGATTACATCTTCAAATAAAGATATAATTGTTGTATTGACCTCTCATGTTTATTTCATTCTGGGAAAGTGACGTGTCTTAAAAGCCAGCCCTGATGCACAGCTGTTTTTTTTTAATTATAATTTATTTTTAGTTAACAAGATTCTGGGGCAGCTAGGTGGCGCAGTGAATAGAGCGCCGGCCCTGGAGTCAGAAGGACCTGAGTTCGGAGCCGGCCTCCGACACTTAATCCATACAAACAAAAACCTAGCCGTGTAACCTTGGGCAAGTTACTTAACCCCAATTGCCCTAAAGGGGTGGCTAGGTGGCGCAGTGAGTAAGAGCGCCGGCCTCGGAGTTGGGATGACCCGAGATCAGATCCGGCCTCAGAAAATGAGCGCCCACGCATAAATAATGACTAGCCGTGTAACCTTGAGCAAGTTACTTAACCCCAATTGCTTTTTAAAAAAAAAAGATTTAATCCCATAGTTCCTTGAGTTTCAAATTTCCCTTCCCTCCCTCCTCCCCCCCCCCCATGAGAGTATAGGATCTGCAAATACTTTCACAATAGACATTACTCAAGTTACAAAGGCTTATTGTACTAGATGGGATGAAAAATGGTAAAGAAGATATAAAACCAAACAATGAAAAGAAAAAAGATCAATTAGATTGCTTCCATCAGGATTCAAGCTCAGTTCTTTCTAGTTATTGCTCTGGATGTTGCATTTCTCTCCTTCATGAGTCTTTTGGGATTGACTTATATCACTGCATTGCTGAGAAAAGTCCAGTCTGGGCGGAGCCAAGATGGCGGAAAGGAAGCAGTAACCTCGCTGAGCTCCTCTGTCACTAAGTCCAAAAGGGTAAATCTGAGCAGATTCCGGAGTGACGAAGCCCAGTGGAAGACAGAGTGTGGCAGAATCCAGCCCAGGAGGTTGCCCAGAGTGTCCGAACAGGTTGAGCGCAGAGCGCGTGGGGTCTGCACAGCTCAGACCTAAGAGCAGGCAAGCAGACTACACCAGAGAGAGAAAAAGCCCCAGCCTGCAGACTTACCAAGGACGAATCACAGTCATCTGGCAGAGGGAACGGATCATTGGAGCCAGGTAGGAGAGTCGGGCCCCCAGTGGAGAGAGTAGCTTCTCAGGCTGCATTCAGCCCCCAGCCTGGAAATTTAGAAACTGCCTGCCTGTATGATACAGGGGCTGGAATGGCAAAGTAAATTCTAGCTGCTCCAATCCTCCCATCCCTCCTTCATGAAGCAGAAAACCCAAAGATAAGTCTCCCACCCAGATTGAAATCCCAAGTTAATGGAAATAGCCTCAGGCTTGAGAATCTCCAGGAAAGGGTGTAACTGAGACAGCCAGGAATCTGAAGAGAAGAGAGGGAGGAGACCCAACTAGCCCCACCTCACCTCACCAACAAAAGCCTACTTATAGCCCAGGGGTATAGAAGCAGAAATCTGAAGTGGTCAGACTCATCCCCACCTACACATCTACATTCCTCACTGACTTCCCTGACTTAGCCATAAACTAGCCACCCAGAGGTATTCAAAGTCAAGGATCAGGCCCCAAACTCATAGCCTGAGACACTAAGAAACAGGAAGTCACAATGGGAAGGAAGGAAGCTGAAAAGGAGAAGGGGAAGGCAAGAAAGTCTATTCGAGCATACTATGCAGGGCAAGAACAACAAAACACACAGGACAATATAGACTCTCTGCCCACACCAGAGACCACAGAAGGAAACATGATCTGGTCTCAAGCCCAAATAGCATTCCTGGAGGAGCTTAAGAAAAATTTTAAAGACCAAATCAGGGAGGCAATGACCAACTTGGAAAAAGAAAATACCTCCCTAAAAAAGGAACTTCAAAAACTTACTGAAGACCATAATTCACTAAAAATTAGATACAACCAAACTGAAACTCAGAACTCTATGATGCAGCAGGAGTCAATCGAAAAAAACAAGATGATCGAAAAATTGCAAGAAAATGTAAAATATCTCACTGGAAAAATAACTGACCTAGAGAACAGATCCAGGAGAGACAACCTAAGAATTATTGGTCTACCAGAAAGCCACGATGAGGAAAGCAGTCTAGACAACATCCTCCAAGAGATTGTCAAAGAAAACTATCCTGAGGTCCTGGAATCAGAAGATAAAATAGCTATTGATAGAATTCACCGGACTCCTCCTGAAAGAGATCCCAAACTGAAAACTCCAAGAAATATAGTAGCCAAATTCCAGAATTATAAGATTAAAGAAAAAATTTTACAAGCAGCCAAAAAGAAACAATTGAAATATCGAGGAACTACAGTTAGGATCACACAGGACCTAGCAGCTTCTACATTAAAAGAGCGGAGGGACTGGAATTTGATATTTCGTAGGGCAAGAGAGCTAGGACTACAACCAAGGATTAACTACCCGGCAAAACTGAGCATAATCTTTCAGGCAAGGAGATGGACGTTTAATGAAGTAAGGGACTTCCAGACTTTCCTAATGAAAAAGCCAGAGCTCAATGGAAAATTTGATCTCCAATTACAAGACTCCAGAAGAACATAAAAAGGTAAACAAGGGTAACATAGACTCACACATGCAGAAGTGCACACACCCACACCCACAAACACAAGCTCATTACCTGGGATGCAACAAGAGCAAAATGTTCACATCCCTATATGTGGAGCTGATAACTGTCAATATTTGAAATCTCTATGATTATCATGACCTGCAAAAGGGTTATACTTAGAGGGTGTGGGTATGAATGCACTAACATGGAGTCTAAAAAAAAAGACTATTAAGGGGATCAATGGTACTGTAATGGGAAAAAGGAAAGGATGAGCTAGGAAAAGGTAAAATATGCCATCTGAAGAGGCATCAAAACACACTATAGAAGAAGGGAAAGTAAGAGGGAGAGGAACATCATTTAAACACTATTCTCACTGGTTCTGGTTCAAAGAAGGATCAAATTAATCAGTGAAGTTTAAGAATCTAACGTGAATAGACACATAAATTCATTAAATAGAGGAATTGGAGGGAGGGAGAGGAGCATTGTTTGAAATTTACTCTCATTGGTTTGGAATCAAACGGAGTAATTTACTCTGATAAGTATAAAAATTTGTTGTGTCCTATAGATAGTGGGAGGGTAAGGGGGGTGAAAAGGAGGAGACTAAAGGGAGGGATTATAAGGGAGGGAAATAGTAGTAAGGGGAGAGGGTAGGTTAAGAAGGGGGGTCACTGGGTGGGAACACTGAGGGAGGGGGCAGTCAAAAGGGAAAACTTCAAGGAGGGGAAGGGAGAAGGAATAAACAAAAACATAAACAGGGGAGGGAATAGGATGGAAGGGAAGAGACAGATAGTCATCATTACTGTGAATGTGAATGGGATGAACTCTCCCATAAAACAGAGGCGGATAGCAGAATGGATTAAAAACCATAATCCTACAATATGCTGTCTTCAAGAAACACATTTGAAACAAAGGGATACCCACAGGGTAAAGGTAAAAGGTTGGAGTAAAATTTATTATGCCTCAGTTAAAGTAAAAAAAGCAGGGGTAGCAATACTTATCTCAGATAAAGCAAAAGCAAAAATGGATCTAATTAAAAGAGATAAGGAAGGAAACTATATCCTACTAAAAGGCACCATTGAGAATGAAGCAATATCACTACTTAATATATATGCACCAAGTGGTATAGCATCCAAATTCCTAGAGGAGAAGTTAAAGGAATTAGAGGAAGAAATAGATAGCAAAACTATACTAGTGGGGACCTTAATCTCCCCCTCTCTGAACTCGATAAATCTAACCTCAAAATAAACAAGAAAGAAGTTAAGGAGGTGAATAGAATCTTAGAGAGACTAGATATGATGGATCTCTGGAGAAAACTGAATGGGGATAAAAAGGAATTTACTTTCTTCTCAGCAGTGCATGGTACATACTCAAAAATAGACCATGTACTAGGGCATAAAAACCTCACAATCCAGTGCAGAAAGGCAGAAATAGTAAGCGCATCATTCTCAGATCACGATGCAATAAAAATTATATGCAATAAAGGGCCATGGAAAGATAGACTAAAAACTAATTGGAAACTAAACAATTTAATCCTAAAAAATTGGTGGGTCAAAGAAGAAATTATAGAAACAATCAATAATTTCATTCAAGAGAATGATAATAATGAAACAACATACCAAAATTTGTGGGATGC
>WOXC01005767.1:0-38064 GCA_011680675.1 Gymnobelideus leadbeateri
AGCGCAGAGTGCAGGAGCCGAGCCGAGCCCAGGTCCGCCTGAGCCGAGGTTTTAGCCCCAGGGCGGCAGGGCCAGCAGCCGGCTGGAGGAACCCCAGAACACCAGGAGCTGTGGCGACTCCAGAATTATCAACATAGACATGTCTAGGACAAAGTAAGAGGTTAGTGTCCTATGGACTTTGGGACCTGTATTTGGGGAATGCGTCAGCTTCCTCCCCTGGGGGCTAGAAGCCACTGAGGAGACACGCCATTTTGTAGTTTTCAGAGGCAGCTCAAGCTCCCGGCCTGCATGCTAACTGTAGGGAGATCCAGCGATCAGTCTTGGGGGGTAATCGCTCTTGCTTTAACCTCCCTGGATCTGGATTATGATCTAGGGTGGAAGTTGTGGGTGGGTTTACAGCTTGCCAGAAATGGAAGTTGCCCCCCACCCGTTCAGGACGAAAATTCCTCTATCTGGCCTTAAAGCCATAGTGTGGCAACAAGCCCAAAAGTCAAGCAATTAAGTGGCAACATGCCAAGTCAAAGGAAACAGAAAAATGCAACCCTAGACTCCTATTTTGGGGGCATAGAGCGGGAAAAGGACTGTGAGGTCAGAAGTACTGCTCCAAAAGCCCCAGGGGAAAACATGAGCGGGTTGCAGGCCATAGAGGACCTTAAGAAGGACTTTAAAAATCAAATAAGAGAAGTGGAGGAAAAATTAGAAAAAGAAATGAGAAGGATGCAGGAAAAGTATGAAATGAGGGTCAACAGCCTGACTGAGGAAAACAACACCTTAAAAAATAGACTGACTCAAATGGCAAAGGAGGCCCAGAAGGGCAATGAGGAGAAGAATGCCTTAAAAAGTCGAATTTGCCAGATGGAAAAAGAACCTCAAAAGTTCACTGAGGAGATTCATTCCTTCAGAGTTAGACTGGAGCAAATGGAAGCTAAAGACTTTATGAGAAATCAAGATGCTGTTAAGCAGATCCAAACAAACGAAAGATTAGAAGGCAATGTGAAATATCTCATGGGAAAAACCACTGACCTTGAGAATAGATCCAGGAGAGACAATTTAAAAATTATTGGACTACCTGAAAGCCATGATCAAGGAAAGAACCTATAAATCACCCTTCAAGAAATTCTCAAGGAAAACTGCCCTGATGTTTTAGATCCAGAGGGCAAAATAGAGGCTGAAAGAATCCACAGATCACCTCCTGAAAAAGATCCCAAAAAGAAAACTCCCAGAAATATTATAGCCAGGTTCCAGAATCCCCAGATCAAGGAGAAAAATACTACAAGCGGCCAGGAAGAAACAATTTCAATATTGTGGAAACACAATCAGAATAGCCCAGGACCTGGCAGCTTCTACACTGAGGGATTGAAGGGCATGGAATATGATATTTCAGAGGGCAAAAGAACTGGGAATGAACCCAAGGGTCACCTACCCAGCAAAACTGAGTATTTTGTTTCAGGGCAAAATATGGTCATTCAGTGGAATAGAGGACTTTCAAGCATTCTTGAGGAAAACACCAGAATTGAATAGAAAATTTGACATCCAGACACAAGAAGCAAGAGATGCCTGAGAAGGTAATCAGGAAAAAGAAATCAAAAGGAACTTATCAAAGTTGAACTATTTACATTCCTATATGGAAAAGCAATAACTGTGACTGATGATATCTTTCTCACTATGAAAATAATGGAAGAAGGGTGTGCGGTCATATGAATACATATATGAATGTGTGTGTATATGGTTACAGTTATATATGGATAGAGGGCATAGGTCGAATTTGTTGGGAAGGGAGAATACTCAAGGGATGAAATTATGAGGTGAGAGAGGAAAGTGGCAAGAGGAGATGGGGAGAGACAGGGTAGGGTAAACTATCCCAAGTAGAAGAAGCAAGGGGAAGTGGTTGCAACGGAGGGGGAGAATAGGAAGGCTAAAAAGGCAAAACCACATTCACATTGAATTTGGTTCAGGGAGAAAATGACATACATACTGAATGGGATATCTCAACCTGCAGCAGGATAGGGGGAAGGGGGATGAGAGGAGGGATGATGGATGGGAGGGCATCCTTGGGGTGAGGGGAGGTTGGAAGTACCCACTATAGAAGAGGGACAGGATCATGTAGGGAATGGACCAGGTGGGGGTGGGATGAGTGGGAGGGAATTATAAGCAGCCTTGTACAATATATCTACTATGATAATGTTTTGCATAGCCAGACATGTACAACATATACTGAATTACTTATATCCCAAGAAGGAATGGGTGACAAGGGAGGAAGGAAATGGATCTGAAATTCAAGGTCGTAACATTAAATGCTTCAAATATATATATAAATACTATTATTAATACTCTTTTGCCTATAATTGGGAGATAAGATGTGCAGGCATTGGGACACAAAGATTCATCTTCCTCTAATGGAAAAGTCGATGGGGGTATGGGAGAAGGTATGGGAGAGAGCAGATTGGAGGAAGCGATATCTGGTGGGACTGCTATTCTGGGAGGTTGGGTAGGGGAATAATGGGGGGAAAATGATTGTAACTCAAAATCTGGCGGAAATGAATGATGTAAAACAGAAGTTAATAAAGCATTTGTTTAAAAAAAAAAAGAAGCTCACAGAATAAGAACTAAAATTACAACTCCAAATCTGTCTTTTTAAAAACTTAATGTTTTATTTTCTCCCAGTTCTCCCATAAAAAAACAATTTTAGCTTAGTTTTTATTTTTTTAATCCAAATTCTTTCTTTCACATTCTCCCCTCCTCAATAGAAGGCAAACCATTTGATGTATGTTCTATATGTGCAGTCATGAAAAAACATATTTCTATGTTATGTTAAAATAGACCCCCCAAAACCTAAAACTTGATAAAGTAAAGAAAAAGTATGTGTTGATCTGCATTCAGACTCCATCAGTTTTCTTCTCTAGAGATGGATAGTATTTTTCATCCTAAGTCCTTCAGAATGGTCTTGGATCACTATATTGCTGAGAATTGGTAAGTCATTCATAGTTAATCATCATGCAATATATCTATTACTGTATACAATGTTTTCCTCATTTCATTTTACATCACTTCAGGTAAGTCCAGGTTCTTCTGAGAGCATCTCCCACTCATCACTTCATGTAGCACTATAGTATTGTGTCACAATCACATACAACAACTTGTTCAGCCATTCCCCATTTGATGGATATCCCCTCAACTTCCAGTTCTTTGCCACCATAAAAGAGTTGTTATAAATATTTTTGTACGTAGATGTTCTTTTCCTTTTTTATCTCTTTGGGATGTAGAACTAAGAGAGGTTTTGCTTGGTCAATGGGTATGCATGGTTTAATAGTCCTTTGGGCATAGTTCCAAATTACTCTACAGAATGGTTGAACATTCTTTGAAATTGCTCCACAGAATGGTTGAACATTGAAGTTGAACATACAACTTCAACAGTGCATTAGTGTCTCAATTTTCCCACATCCCTCCCACATTTATTTTCATTTTCTGTCATATTAGTCAATCTGATAGGTATTGGGTGGTAACTCAGAGTTGTTTTAATTTGTTTTCTCTAATTGATAGTGATATAGAGCATTTTTTCCACATGACTGTAGATAGTTTGCTTCATCTAAAAACTACCTGTTCATATCTACTCTGACAATTTTTCAATTGAGGGATGGCTGTTATTTTATAAATTTGATTCAATTCTCCACATATTTAAGAAATGAGGTCTTTATAAGAGGAATTTTTTGTAAAATTTTTCAGTTATTATTACCATGTATTTCCCTCTGTTCTGTTTCCCACTTCCCTCTTTTATCTTGCTTTCTCTCTCCTTTCACCCTGTCCATTCTCAAAAGTGTTTTGCTTCTGACTTTTACCTCCTCCAATCTGACCTCCTTCCTGTCAGCACCCCACCCTATTCTCTTCTCCTTCTCCTTTCCTGTAGGGTAATATAGATTTCTATACTCTGGTGAGTGTGTCATTCCCTCTTTGAGCCAGTTCTGGTGAGAATAAGGTTCACATGCTCCCTGTCTTCCTCTACACTGTAAAAGCTCTTTTGTGAGAAATAATTTACCCCATTCTACCTATCCCTTACCCCTTTTCCCAGTGAATTCTTCTTTCTCACCCCTAATTTTAATTTTTTAATCATTCCATCATATTCAACTCACACCTGTGCCCAACTGTTTGTATACATATTCCTTCTAACTGCCTTAATAATGAGAAAGTTTTTTAGGAATTACAAGTATCATTATCCTGTGAAGGAATATAAACAGTTAACCTTATTGAATCCCTTTTGGTTCCTCTTTCCTGTTTAGCTTTTTTATATTTCTTTTGAGTCTTGTATTTGAAAGTCAAATTTTTCTAAATCTTTCTAATAAACAACATTGCCTCCACCCACTGCTTACAGTACCACATTATAATCTGTGGTTTGATCTTTACAACATCAATATGTTTAATATTACTCTGAATAATTTGTTACTAGTTGATATAAATCCCCCCTTTAAAAAAACTTATTTATAGATTATTCTTTGTACTCTGTAACTAATCAGCATTTTAATTAAACATTATTGAGGTGAAAATACTGTTTTTACTTATTTCACTTAAGACTTTTTAAAAAGCTTGGATAAAAGTGCAAAACAAAATCTATTTAGATGTAATTATCTTCCTTACCTTCTGCAATCTAGTTCTGCAGATCAGTAGTTGGCTGTGGTAGACTGTACTTTGACAAGTTATCCAGTCTAACTTTGGGTCCTTACAGAATAGATCTTCCTATATTAGAAAGATTCAAGTTTTGCCACAAATATTTAAAGAAGCAATCACCAGCTCCCTGGGTGTATTCCCAACAGAACTGTAATTGCACAGCCTCTTTTCTATGTCAAATCAAAGTGAATAGGAAGCAAGAAAAATTTGTCTATGATCCTCTCTACACAAGATCAGTTCATTAAGATGAATAATCTTGCCCATGTGAAAAGGGGTCTTTGGAAGCCTGTAGCAGTCAATATGTTCCTATACCTTGATTTGAGGTTATGGGCACATGGAGATTCTATCTTCCCTTCCATCACTAAAGTGTCCATCTTGGGTGGCTTGAAGGCTGTTGAGTTCTCTTCAATTCTTGTTGTCTGGACCCACACAAATTCTATTGATTAGGGCTTCTGAGTACCTCTGTAGAATAGACACTCAAACCCAAATTGCATTTCTGCAGGATTCTTGGTCCCCAAAGGCTCCAGTTTTTAGATGAAGTTCTGATTGTATCTCCACTTCCAGAATCCATACTACTGATGTCTGGGCTAGGTAAGAAGTAAAACATTGTTAAGTAAACCCACCTCTGAGCCTTTGCTTGGAAAAAGAATAGGATGTGCTATTTGGAGTGGATTGGTCTAAAGTAGTCTCTCTTTTTTTAATCCCCATTTTGTAACTTTAATTTGTGAACTACCTCTGCTGAATGATGGTACTTGGTTTCTTCTGTGGTGAAGATTTTATGAGGAACACATCCAGCATTTTTCAGCCCTGTCTGCTACCGTCTTATGTCTATTTTGTAATAGGAGGATTTGCAATGATGCCCTTAACCTTGACCCTCACCACTGGCACCTTGTTCCCAGGGTCATTGGAAGTTGAGGGGTTATGGCAGGAGGATACAAATTAGTTTCTCCTTCCTCAACCTTGTAAAGCTGTTGGCATTTCCAATTTGGGATGGCTGTCTTTTTCAATAGGACCTTACATCATATTTCAAATGGAGGAGGAATCATTGCTGTGGGACCTCAAGGCCACGTGATCCTCTAGGTTCTCAAGTGCAGCCCTTTGACTTAATCCAAATTTCACAGAATAAATTCCCTTAATAAAAGGATTTGTTCTGTAAAACTTGGACTCAGTCAAAAGACTGCACCCAAAGACCTAGAAGACATGTGGCCTCAGAACTGCAGGTTCCCCACCCCTGTTTAGGGTATCATCATAAGTGAATGCTGTGAAGGGCGGCTAGGTGGCACAGTGAGTAAGAGCGAAGGCCTCAGAGTTGGGATGACCTGGGATCGAATCTGGCCTCAGAAAATGAGCACCCACACATAAATAATGACTGGCCATGTAACCTTGAGCAAGTTACTTAACCCCAATCGCTTAAAAAAAAAGAATAAAAAAAAATAAATGAATGCTGTGGTGCACTCCACGTGGCAGGGATAGCTTGCCTAGAAGCCCACCTGTGCTGTGCTCAGTAGCAGGCATGTCGGGCTCTCTGGATGCCAGTAAAAGATTGTGATTCAGGAATTTCTCTGATTCCTATGGTGAAAGTCAATGGAAGTTATACAGATATGACAAAGATGTCAAAAACAAGCATCCTGCATCTGGTGATGAACAGTAGAGTCCCAAGCAGAGCCCATGCAGAGGCTGCCCTGACTTCTGGGTTTATGGGGGGGAAAGGGGAAGAGAAAAGGAACCTGGACATAGGCACCAGGACAAGGAAGGTTCTAGGCCCTGTTCCCTCTCTAAGCCCCAAGCCATGGTGGATTCAGATATGATGCAAATGGTGCCAAGACCTAAGAGGACTTTGGGGAAGTTCAGAATTCAGAAGTTTTCAGTGGTCACATTTAAGGCTCCAAGCTGTCGCTCCAGACGTATTGTACTCTTACTTCCCCTCATGCACTCTTATGTACCAGCCCTTTGTACTCCCTGTACATGATATTCCTTCTCCTCTCTTTGTGCCTTTGAACAGGCTATCCTCCACACCTACCACGCCCTCCCTTTTCACCTCTTCCTTGTGGAATCCATGGTGTTTTTCAGTTATTTCAGCTGTGTCTGACTCTTTATGACCACATTTGGAGTTTTCTTGGCAAAGATACTGAAGTGATACACTATTTCCTTCTCCAGCTCCCTTCAAAGATGGGGATCTGAGGAAAACAGGGTTAAGTGACTAACAATCATCACACAGCTAGTAAGTGTCTTGAGGTCTACCCTCATTCAAAGCACAGCTGATGTCATCTATAAGAGGCCTTTCCTAATCCTTCAATTGTGTTCTTTTTCCCATCCCCCACCCCACTGAAATACTCTGTATATCCTTTGTATTTGTATATTTGTAAACTTATCAATTTTTGCTTTCCTTTCAGTGAAATGTAGTCATTTGAGGAAAGACTGTCTCCTTAGCCCCTAGGACAGTGCCAGACACCCAAAACTTATTGAACTGAATTGTACTGAAATAGATTCTAGGGACAAATGAATATTTAATGGATCTTGTGGAATGATTGAAGAACATTTGATATTTCTATTGAGAGCAGGGGTTCTTAACTTTTTCATGAACCTCTTTGGCAGGCTGACAAAACCAATTCTCAGAATAATGTTTTCAAATACATATAATAAAATATATAGGAAACCAATTATATAGAGGAAACCAATTATATAGAAATGCTGTTATCAATGTTTTTTAAAGTTCATGGACCCTCACTTAAGAACTCAAGGACTAGAAGAACTATTCTGTACCTGCTCTGTGCAAGACACTATGCAAAGCATGGATAAGGAGTGCCATAGAAATTCACGAGAGAGAGAATGCCTCGCTTATAAGCCATCTCAAAGGAAGTGGCATTTGAGCCTAGAAAAAAGGCCAGATTTTCACTATGTTGGAGGCTTTTCAGGTAAAGAGATTGGTATGAGGTGAGAAGTTTAAATTTTGATCCTGTATCATTTTCTTATTGATCCTGTTTACAAGTAATCAATTTTGTCCTGCAACCATCATAGTTCTTTGTCTCTGAGCTTAGTTCAGAATTCAGCTGGGTTGTCATGAGTTAAATTGAAAAATCTAACTATCCTGCATCAAGGAATTTTGGAAATGGGGGCTAGCAATGAGTCCCTTCTCTCAGGAGACTAAGAAGTGCCCACTATCTGAGTGCAGGTGCAAGATAATAGCCCAGACTTTGGGGCAGTAAGGCAGATATCCTTGAAGAACAGCTTGGTGGAGTAAAGATATCAGGCCCAAACTCCTTGTGCATTTAAGTGACCTTGGAGAATGCTTGTGAATGCAAAGGGGAGGTCAGGGACATTTCTTCTAGTTAGAAGGTTATTGAGCTGGTTGAAAACTTCCCTGTGGGATGTGAAAATGTACTTAAGGCCTCAACCATTCCTCAGATAAGGAGCCAAAAAGAGAATCAAGGCTTCCCAAATAATTTGACTTGAGGAAGGTGTCATCTGACTGACTTGGTAGGTATACTGTAGATCTCCTTTATCAGCCCATTGTGGATTTTCTAAATGTAGTTTGATCTGTGACCTGACTTGGTTTACCTATAGATTCAGTTTAACTAGGTTTTGTTTTTTTTTTTAGGGAACATATGAGATTATGATTCTATTTAAGTTTGTTCAACTTTTATGATTTTGAAGGAAGCATATGATGAATCTGTCTTTAAAAAAACTTTTGTAGCCTAAAAGAATGTATGAAATTGCAATGTGCAATATAATTTAGTTATTTATCTATTATAATTTTCTCTGTAATAGCCTTTCAGAAACTTCATTTGGAGTTCAGGGTTATTTTGCTGTCTCCCGAACCTGTGCTTAAGCATAATAAAACCTCTATAATTTTTGCTTCCATATTTCAGCAGCAGGTACCTACCACATGAACTCAAAGAGGAGATATTTCTCCCCTAATGATGATATCTAATTTTGATTTATCATTGTTATTCTTTATTAAAATCCTATGTGATTGCATCATAATAATTTCAGGCTTAAGATTCTCTTGACCTCTTGAGCTAACTTTAATGTTAGAGTCTCAGTTCATGGGATCCTATCTGTCTTTTTAAACTTTTTGAAATGCATTATTTCTGTCCTTATTATGGTGTAGACAATAGAGAGCTTGCCAGGAAAGCTTAGATTTAAGTGTAACCTCTGATGCCTACTAACTTTGTGACCCATAACATCTCAGTGCTCCAGGCCAGTGGTATCAAATGCAAATAGAAATGGGGCCACTAACCCATATATGAGGATCCCTTTTTGTTGTTTTTCAGTCATATCTGATTCTTCATGATCCTGTTTGGGATTTTCTTGGCAAACATATTGGAGAGGTTTGTCATTTCCTTCTCCAGCACATTTTACAGCTGAGGGAATTGGGGTAAACAGGTTACTTGCTTAGGATAGCAAGGCTAGTAAGTGTCTGGGGTCAGATTGAACTTAGGAACGTGAGTCTTCCTGAATGTAGGCCCAGCACTCTATCCATAGTGCCATCTAGCTGCCCAGGAAGGATGCATATTGACTTAGTTTTATAATGTAATATTATCTATGTTGTATTTTTATTTTGTGAAACATTTCCTATTTACATTTTAATTCAGTTCTGGCACTGGGCCCTAGCTACAACAAAACACTTGAGTACCTCCTGAACCAGATAACATATTTAGGAAATGCTTAACAAAATAAACAAAAGTACAATACAACATAGATAATGTTAATTTATAGGGTTTTTTTTTTCTTTTTGGAGGGAGGAAGGCTGGGCAATTGGGGTTAAGTGATTTGCCCAAGGTCACACAGCTAGTAAGTGTTAAGTGTCTGAGACCTGATTTGAACTCAGGTCATCCTGACTCCAGGGATGGTGCTCCATTCACTGTGTCACCTAGCTGCCCTTAATTTGTAGTTTTCTAAGTCAATCTTCAACCCTCGGGGATCCCTTTTGGTTTGAGTTTAACACTGCTCTAGGCAACTCTCTAAGATACCCCATTTCAGAGAAAGTGCCAGTCTACATTGGTAGCAATTCTTTCCTCCTCTAGAAATTCTCTATCCCAATGACTTCATAGGTCTAGTCATCATCCCTACCCATCAAAAACTCTTAAGATGATGGTTATTTTTTTCTGTCATTTCTACTTTGTCATCTAACTCTTCCTGGTTCTGATTCAGAAACAGACACAGGTCAACACTCCCTGAGTTGCTTACTCTACTTTTTCAAAGCTGAAGTTATTAACAAGATAAACCAAGCATTTATCAAAGGCTCTACTTTTAGTAAGTAGGAAAAGGAGCTACCTGGTAGAAAATAAACCTTTTGGCATACAGAGTTTCTTCAGGACTGTCAGCATGTTGACAGTACTAGACTAGAGACACTCAACTTGTGTCTGTCAGCAGTGCGGCGGCCCACCACCAGGTGACTCCCTTATTCATAACGCTTTGCTTTCTGTGCAGAGGGAAATAATATTTTGCAAAATTAAACTAGTTTAAAATGTTTAGTATGACTCTAGTTATCCCAAGTAGATATTACCTGTTCTTTCAGTAAAATGAACATCTGCTAATGCCCAGAAACAGGGCTCACTTAATCCAAAAGGAAAAATAATATTCCATTTCCAGTGTCAGGAAGACAACTCCTGAAAAAAATTGCAAAGTTGGTAGTTTGTTGTCACTGGTTTTGTGTTCTTTGATTTGTTTCTATCACTCCCCCCAACCCATCACAGGTGACCTTTTCTGCCACATCCTTCTGTTTGAAAAAAAAAAAATCAATTAAAAACACATTTATTGTCATTAAGTCAAATGTGTTCACTATGTGCTAGGCAGTTAGTGCTGGGAACATGAGGAAAGGAAAAACTCAGCCCCTGTCATAGAAGCACACATTATTAGAGGAGAGAGAACATGCAAACAACTATGTACCTACAAGATAGGTACATGGTAAGTAGAAAAGAATCTCAGGGGAGAAGTCACCAGTATTGAGGGGTATTAGGAAAGGCTTCTATTATATTGAAGGCACTATGTTGGATAGTAATAAATCAAGTTTTTATTAAGCACTTATTATCCAATGTCTTTGCCAAAAAAAACCACAAATGAGGTCATGAAGAGTAAGACACAACTGGAAAAAAATGACTGAACAGCATCTGGGGATACAAATACAGGCAAGATAGCCCATTCCCTTGAGTTTACATTTTGATGGAGGAAGGCAGAAAACACATAAAGAGGAGGTGTGAAAGTGGGGTATGTGTTGGGGTGGTATGATGTGGAGATGGCTGAGAAGTGGCAAAGAAGTCTGGTTCCAAGCAAAATAAGACTAAAACTCACATATGTGAGCCCAGAATCCCGGGGGGGAGTCCAGGGTTCCTGTGGGTGAGGAAAAAGGAGGACCAGAGTTCAAGCATCATGATCAAGATGGCGAAGGAGACACCAAAAATGAAACTAGATATGGTCCCTATATGCAAGGAGCCCACATCCTAATTAGAGGGATAAGACATGTGCCAATAGGTGATAGTGGGTAGAATATACAAATGTCTAGAGGAGATTTTAGGGTGGGGGATGGATTCAGGGAGAGAACATCACTTTCAAGTGAGGAAACTGATTGACAATTTTTAAAATGAGGTTTAAGTGTTTGGTCTTCATAGCAGAGAAATAAAAATCGCCACATATGAGATTTTTTTATTACCTCTAGCACAGTGTAGATTCAAAAAATTAGACCATTTTATGCCTTACTATCTATGACATGTGGATGAAACTAGTTATTCTTGTTTTCACAACTATGTAAAGAAAGGAAGTTCATTAAATGTGCTGTTTGTCCAAGATCTAAGTGCATCCATAGCATTTATAACTCCTCACTCTTGCCTCAAGTGATTATATCAATGCACTCAACCCTGTTGCTACTTGTTTCAAACTGGCCAAGGTCAAGTCCATTATATGCTACAAATAGAAGTTTAATTGTGAGTTCTCTATTAGGGATGTGTTACATTAAGGAAGAGCCCATTTAAAAATTAAATCTTGGTCAAGAAAGAAAAAAGTCACGTATTATTCACTGTTTAAAAAACCCCCAAGTAAAATATCTGTGGTTTTTAAACCCATAAAATAGTTTAAAAGGGGAGTCCCAATTTTGAGAAGTAGCATTCCTCATCCAAATAATATCTTTTCAGGGTTTTTTTTCTTTTCAAAAGTAGTGTGTCATACACTACTGCAATCTCTGAAAAGTAGGTAGTCCTGGGCTTAAATCTTACTTCCAAAAAGCAGATTAGTTACATTAACTTCTACGTTTATCTTTTTCATTGTATAAGATAAGTAGTTCTTCCTTCTAAATGAATTGAACCTTCCTTGTAAATAGGTTATGACTGGATCTTTCACCAATTTTTTCTTCTTATCTGGCTTCTCAAAAACTTAAGACTTTTAAAATGCCATCAGATATTTCAAATGGAGTAACACTGATCTTCATGAATCTGTCAGCTGATTCCTGCATATCTCAATATCAGCAGTATTGTTCTATTTCTCCTAAACACAATGAAAAGGCAATTACCAACCTCTGTTGGTTTTACCTTCATAGCACTGTAGTGGTAATGTGATTTTGAATTTGAAGATCCCTTTGTGTTGGCAAAAGTAGCAGGTACTTAGCACTTAGTAACTGATCAAGACTCCTGTCTCCTGTTCCTGATGTAACAGGAAGGGGTTGGCTGAAGGAAGTAGGTAATACTGTGTATATAAGAAAAGCCCCAGAGAGGCACAGTCAGAATTTCCTTGAGACCAAATCTGGTGGCAGAACAGCTACAGAATGGAAAACTGAGTCCTGAGAACTTGTGGTGGTGGAGCTTCTTCTGAACAGGAGCCCAGAGCCAGGAGGCCAGGAGCCAGGAGCCAGGAGCCTGGAACCTGGAGCCAAGAGCCCAGGAGCCCAAGAGCCAGGAGCCCAGGTGACTGAAGTATGACCTGGATGCTCAGACTTTGTTTTCAGCTTGGTTGAGCCTAGAATTCCCTGGAGTGGAAATAGTGAGAGATCTGACATGGACCAGACCCTGTGAACTTCAGGGTAGAGCAGGACCTGCCCAGAGAGCTGGTCAAGGAATTGGGAGCTGTCTGCCATTGAACCCAGGTGACAATCTGGGGAATCCAGGTAGAATCTGGGACCATGGAAGGGGATCCAGGAAATCTGAGAACAGGCCCCAAGTCAAGATGAAGAAAAGACCTCTCCTTAGGTACTGAGTAATTATGGAATTATAGTTTACTAGTGACCTAAGGGGTAGAGGGTTTTATGTATGATACTTAAGTAAGACTTTGCTGAATAAGTGACTGATTGTACTTAGAGTACTTTGAGATATTGTTACTGATAAGAGATTGATTGAGTTAATCAAGACTTTGCCCCTTGAGTGGAAGACTTTGACCATGTACTTGGAAACTACTGATAAGTGACTGATTGAGTTAACTTGAGAGTGACTATTTTACTTTGAGACTCTGTTGTGAATATTTATATTGTGACTATTATATGATTGTTACTGATAAGTGACTGAGTTAACAGTTGCCCCATGAGTGGAAGACTTGGAATATTGTACTTTGAGATTATTTTGTGATTTTCTGTGATAAGTTGTAATATTGTGAATGCTGTACCTTGATTTCCTGTGGATGTTTTACTTTGATTTGTTATGGAATAGAGTGATCACTATACTGAGTAATCAGAATCTTAAAAGCTGTTCACAGTAGCATTTTCCTGGAAAGCTTCTGTGCATGGCATTACAAACACCCCTCACATATTGCCTTCCTTCCTCTGATAATTAACAGAGGGGAGACACTAGAATTAAGAAGGATTGGGAGAAGCTTCCTGTAAAAAGTAAGATTTTAGCCAGAGCTTGAAAGACATCAGGGAGGCCATTCTGGTGTGGGTCTTCAGCCCCTCATTTTTGGATTATTGCAATAGCCAGCTAGTTGCTCTTCCTGCCTCTTCTCTCCCATTTCAGTCCATCCTACCTGCTTTCAGTTGAAGCAATCTTCCTAAAGTGCAAATCAGCCACCTCCCCTTTGCCCCCCATTCACTAAACACCAGTGACTCCCTGTCACCTTTAGGATCAAACATAAAAGCCTCTGCTTGGTGTTCAAAGCCCTTCATGACCATTCTCTTCTCCCCCTTCCCCCCATACCTTTTTCCTTAGAGCTACTCCCCTCTACCCCTTTAATCTGCGATCCAGTGACACTGCTCACCTTGGCTTTTCCTCAAGTACTGCACTCCAACTTCAGGCATTTTCTTTGGCTGTCCCTCATGCCTGGAATGTTTTCTCTCCTCATCTCTATTTCCTGGCTTGCCTGACTTCCTTCAGGTCCCACATAAAATCCCACCCATTGTAGGAAGGCTTTCCTGATCCCTCTTAATTCTATAACAATTCTAACAATCCCTTTGTTGATTATTTCCAATTCATTCTGTATATAGTTGTCTGTGTGTTTTCTCCCCCATTAGACTGGGAGCTGCTTGAGAGCCAAGACTGTCTTTTGCTTTTCTTTGTATTTCCAGGGCTTAGCACAGTGCCTGGCACATAGTAGGCACTTAGTGTTTATTGACTGGCTGAGAAATGAGATTTGGCATCTTGTGATAGAGCCTTTTATTGACATTATAACAATGGGTAGAGTCAAAAATCAGATACTGTGGGGACATATCAAGTAGGGAAAATAAGGCAATAGGAAAGTACATTAAAATGGTATATTATTTTTTTTCCTTTAAAACCTGTGATTTAATCCATGTGGAAAACTGCTTCCACTAATGCATATCAGTAACTCATCTGTAACTAAGAGACCTCCATGCCTGGAGCATGGAGAAGTTGTTTCTTGCCTAGGGTCATAAAGTTAGCAAGTATCAAAGTCAAAACTTAAACCCTGATTTTTCTGGCTAAAAGGTCAACCCCCAATCCAGTGCACCACACTATCTATATAAAATTAAAACTTAGGATCCTTATTTCCATCAAAACTTGGCTCAAATGCCACCTTCTATTTTATCTTTTCTGATGTTGGTGTTTATTTTACAGATAAGGAAACTGAGATCCAGAGGTGTTAAATGATTTGCCCCTAGTCACTCAGGCAGGAAACGGCAGAGCTAGGTTTCTGACTCAACATCCTCTAACTCCAAATCCAGGGCTCCTTCCATTTTTCCACACTGTCCTCTATAACTAAGAGCTCATCAGATCAAATGAGGAACTGAACATCTAAAAACCTTCCCAGTTATGTTTCCTTCTGGGTGATAAGTCATTTAGATATGTAAACAGGCACACACTTAGAAAACACCATGACACATTATTAAGGTAAAAATAAATTTAATATACAACAATCATACTGAATGCTTTTAATACACGAAGAAAAAAATGGCTTCTCCTGCCTCCCTGCCCACTCTTATCATGATGCTGTATTCTTGTTTCTATATGAACACAAGAAATTGATGTCTTTATCCAGGTTTCAAACAGAAAAATACCCAGAAACATTCGCAAAATAAGGAAAATGTCTTTGACTCTTTGGAAAGAATTCAGACTGGCTTCTTACTCACTTGTTTCCCTCCAACCTACCAGTACAAATGACATTTTCCCTTGAAAACACAAATACTACTCAGGTAAAAATAATTTTATCCTTCAGTACATATTACATGAATGATAGCACTGCATTTTAAAAGTTGAAGTTTTTCATGTTCCATTCTGTTTAGACAAACATTTCATTTTAATTTTTTAATGGGAAAAACTAACAACAGATGTACATATTCACTAAAATCTATTTTTTTCACTGTTATGGGGAAAAGAACATTTCTTTCTCATCCAAAAAGTTCTGCTAGCACTTATTTCCTAAACAACATAGGATTAGACAGACATGTAAAAGTTTTATTTACAGTATTTTTATAAGAAACCACATCTTTAAAAAAATTCAATGTCTCTATTTTTCAAAGTTGCAGTATTTCAAAGGTGTTTTAAGACAGAAGTATTTGGAACACACCTGATTCAGTTCTCATAGCTATGATTTCAAAGCTATGAGTGTGTGCCTTTTTCCAAGCCCTTGAATGATTTATTATTTTATATGTATATTATAGCTATATAAATATACACATGTGTATATTTTAAAATTAATCCTCACTGAACTAAAGGACAGTTTAGAATTGGACAAAGCTCTGAGCCATTAATTAAATTGCTTGTGTATTCAAGGCTGTCAGCTTAAGTGCATGCTTGGCTATGGAGGCTACCTCAAAATGTCAAATTTCCCTCTTTGCCTCCAATAGTCCCTGGGCCATTCTATGTTCACAACTGTTTGAATCTGTGATTCAACTGAAAGGGACCTTCCCTCTTTTCAGTATTAAGCAGCCTGAAAAGATGACTGACTAGTGCAATACTCAGCAGTGGACACTTAGTGGAGACTTTTAGTGCCTGGTTAATAACTAGACAATCTGACTAGAAGGAACAGGGCTGGTGAATGGGACTCTTTGATGGCTATCTGCAAAAAGTTTATTTTTATCTTGATTGTACTTAAGTAACAAGATTCAGCTTTGTCTAAGATCTAGACCTGAAGAAGAAACTGATTTCTCAAATGAGTGTCCTTTTCATCCTGTTTTATTCTTAGCCAAAGAGAAGCTATGACAATTGCTTCTCTAACTCTAGTTTTAAAAGGCATTGTGCAAATGCTATGCTGGCTTGAAGGTGTGTCACGGGAGGGGGGCGGCGCTATTAGAAGGCAGTAGCTACTGGAGTGAATAAGAATAAAGGTATAGGTTAATGCAAGGTGGAAGAAATGGTTAACTACTTGGAGCCCCAGAGGATGCTGGACTTAATTACAGTATGCCAGAAATAAATTTTAAAAAATCTTAGAGTGAGAAGGTGTCAAGATGGAACCAAAATCTGCTCTGTTGTGCTCAATAGGAATGTATCTAAGTTCAAAGGGTAATGTTAAACTGTGCTAAGAAAAAGAAAAATCACAGTCATATTTACAATTTATTGACACTAAATGCTGTACTCAGGTGACCTCTCAGAAGGCGAGCAATGTAAATGAAAGAGAAATCAGGGATATCATAAGTTTTTATAAGAAAATAATTTAAAAGCTATTAAAGGTTGGTGGAAAAGGTGGAAAGTAGTAGGTAGAAAGTTATCAATTAAAATGCTTTTCTGATGCCGACAACTGAAGCCAACAGAATGAATTGAAAAGCATTTTTTAAAAGATAGAAAAATGAGAAACATCTACAGTAAGACAAAGTGTGGGGGAAAGGATGAGGTTGTAAAGCTGCCCATTCTAATTCTGTAGGCTAGAAATTAATCTTTATCAAATATTCAGATAACAGGGGCGGCTAGGTGGGGCAGTGAGTAAGAGCGCCGGTGTCCGAGTTGGGATGACCCGGGATCAAAACCGGCCTCAGAAAATGAGGACCCACACATAAATAATGACTGGCCATGTAACCTTGAGCAAGTTACTTAACCCCAATTGCTTTAAAAAAATATTCAGATAACATTCTTCTATTTCTAATCTGAGGACAGTATCATAGTATTAAAATTAAATCTCAAGATTCCCTTAGGGAAAGAGGGGAATTCTCATTAGGGCATTCATCTTCCTTTAAGGTTGGCCCCCATTAAATGCAGCAGTACCAGCACAGAGAAGTTAACATTTACTAAGTTGGCCTTTGCCAGTGTCTCATTACTATCCCACTATTTTCCATAGGAATTGTATTTTTTTAACAGTACATCCTATGGCCCACTTCTTCCTTCCTAGGCTGAAGAATGTAAATACCTTTCAAAGGGTGGTGTAAGGCAACTATTGCCATGTCTCTGACTAGGTCCAAAATAAGCACCATAAAAATTCCATTTGTTTTGTCTCCATTGCTCATTTAATTCTGATTTCCAAACAAGTATCAGTGATGCATACAATCCAACAGAAGAGAAGGGTGGACTCTAGTCATTGCATAGAGATAGGAAGAGTGGACAACCAGAATCAGAGAGGCTGGTCACTAAGCCAGTTGCCCCCTGCATCTTAACTAAATCGCAGGTCTAACCCATGAAGAGGCCTGATATGAAGATAATATTTTAAAAGGACCAAGGACACTATGAATTTCTGAAGAGTCAGATTCCTAACCAAAGCCTCTGTGGTTATGAGGATTTGGCAGTGCATGTTTTCTCTCTTAGCAAAGCTAATGTTCAAAATTTTAAAGAAGCATATTCTATCACAAGCTCACTAAGATTCTTTTTGGAAGAAGGAATTAGAAAATGTGAGACAAAGTAGATTGTGGCTTTGGAAAGAAAGACATTTTGTTTTAGCCCTTTCTTTCCTTATTCCACTTTCCCTTTTAAATGATTTCTAGAGATTTATGCCATATTGAGCCTGGTGGATTGACTACTCTATCCATGGGTGTTTAATGCCTACTGTATGTAGCCTAGAAGATAATTAATATTGTAGTCTAAACATTTTAACCTGAACAGAACCCTTTTTTTTTTAACTTAAAGGCTTACCATGAGAATACTTAATATTCTTTGGGTTTACTTGGGAAACCGTGTATAAGGCATCATAAAAAGAAACAGGGTGGGAGGGCACTTGGGAGGTATTTACATTAATGTTGAGAACTAAAATTTCCAGCATCATCTCAGTGGTTAACCTTTGACCAAAGCATTTAGTAAATATATTAAACCTAATAGCAATGAATTAATAATACATTTTTGGTACAAATGATTTATAAACAACAGATATCAGTTTGCACTAAAACTTAACAGTTTCAACTCAGTTTTTGTTTTAAAACAAAAGAACTTCTTAGGCTCCATTGTGTGCTGTTTTCTTTCCTATTTTCACTGTGCTTTCTTGTCTCCAACTCCATTAGCTGCAGTGAAATGCACTTTGGGAAAACCATTTGTGACTTCTTTCCCTGTAAGCTTCTCTTTTGTATCTTGTCGCAGAGGCTTTTTCCGGTATGTCTGGTGGACATGTAGATCAGGAAGAAAAAAAAAAGTATTTCAGTGAGAGCTTTTCTATACTACTGCATTTTTTTTTTTACCCAAAAACACTACTTAAAACTTTTTAAAGTGCTGGATTTTCACCTCTTCACAATATGGCTGCAGCCTTTGTACATTATTCCTTTTTATTCACAAAACTTTCTAAGTTAAATTGCCCTAATTTCTGTTCCCTGCACACAAGTTTCTATTTTCTGCCTTCGTGTCTTTGCACAGAATGCTCCTCTAAACAGGAGGTCCCCCCCTTCACTTCCACTTTTTTGAACCCCTACTTTCCTTGAAGGCTCAGCTCGATAGCCATCTCCTGCATGAGACCTATCTTGATTCCACCATTTGTTAGTGTCCATTCTTCTCCCACCTAAAATTACCTTGTATACATGCTTTGGACACATTTTGTATTTACTTACCTGTGTACCTATTGTTTCTCACCAGCAGTATGTAAGCTTCTTGAGTCTGGGAGTGTTTTATTTTTGTCTCTCTCTCCCCAGCACCTAGCACAGTACCTGACATTTAAAAACTGTTTAATATATCCTGGTTTAATGCATAAATGAACACAGAATTTCTCTTTGTTCAAAGCTAGAATATCCTCTGAGCTCTACTTATACATGAAAAAAAGGGTTGTAGTCAAAGTAGTTGCATAGTTTTCAATACAAACTTGCTTATCTCACCTATTCTATACTAACCTATGTGTCACTAATGTGACTATTACTATAATAATTATCTTTCTAGTAAGAGTAACCAGGCTTTTGGACCCAATGAGGTCATTCCAAGCATGTCTAAATACCTGGTTACATAAGGACATACCGTTTTACAATGAAATGCTATCGAGGCTGTATCAGAAGGAGCCTAAGTTCTTCTTCAGACCTCAATTGGCCTGTGCCATTTCCTCACTACCGTGCCAAAATACATGAGCTCCACCTGAAAAGTCTGAGCAAGGGAGTTGTTTTTAAGCCAGTCAAAGGTATCACCTAGAATGGAGACTGAAATCATAGACTTTGTACACAAAGGGCTCTCGTCTCATCTGAGCCAGAGTGCCCAGTTTGATCCATTACTGTCATCTGCTCTTCTTTGTTCATGGTCGTGAAGTCGTTGGCAACTCAGCCTGTTTCACCTGCAGTCATCCCTAGATAGTCTCACAGGATACTTTTTGTGTCTTACATTCCAAAGCAAGGCTACCCAGCCAATTTCACTAAGAAAAGGTCTGAAAAGCTGTCAGAGGGTTAGTTCTTCTGTCTATGATTTGACTCAAACTATTATAGATTAATCTCAGCAAACACAAGTAGAAAATAAGAAAGAATGCTTTGCTTCTCTATAGAAATTTTTAAAAACCATCGAATATAATTTCACAAATTATTTTGTACATCAAATGTATCTTTTTCTAATGCTCTTTACTTTTGCACCACTTCCACAAAAATAGATTTATTGAAAATGTTATCCACCCGAGGCCTATACTTTGTCATTGTCTTTATCAGTTCTTAAACAAAAGAGTTGGTACAAAGTTAGACGCTGAAACCATCTCCTTTTCTGGGTATAGTTAATTTTTATAACCATTTGATAAGAAAAAGGCAAACATAACTTTTCCTCACTTGATAATTTGAAAGGAATTCTTCTAAGTTAATAATAAGGCCCCAACTCTCGTTGGTAGCATAACATCAATATTTTTTTAAAACATTTACAAAATACATCTTTTTTGTTGCTCTTTGTAAGATTTTCTGGATCAGGCTCAATTATATGAGACATCACTCTCAAATTTAAGACTCTGAAAGTACAAGGCAAACATGTGATATCAGGCTGTAGAAATCTATAAAACAGGGGCGGCTGAGTGGTACAGTGAATAGAGCACTGGCCCTGGATTCAGGAGGACCTGAGTTCAAATCCAGGCTCAGACACGTAACACAAAAACTAGCCATGTGACCTTGGGCAAGTCACTTAACCCCAACTGCCCTCCAAAAAGCAAAAAAAAAAAATGTATAAAACAGATAACAGCTTACTCATCTGAGAACACTTATTTCAACTCACCTGAACATAAAAATTTAAGAATAAGATGACTAATGTGAGCATGTAGGAAGACTGGAAGATGAGACAGCCAAAAGGAAAGCCACAAGGTATCACAACTGCACTCAGGGTGTGTGATATGGTCAGCACAAACTGGATCTGTGAGAGTCACATAAAAATCAGAGCTATGAATGAATCAGCTTTTGAGTCAACATAAAATCTGCTTTGAAAACATGAGATTTATTCTTTAAGTTTTGCTGAGTATAGCAAGAAACATCAAAATAATTTCAACAGAATTATCTTATCCTAGATAGAATATTTGTAAGTATGTAACTGTCCATTATATGAAATATATGATATATAACCAAATATATTCTATGTAACTATGTTTCCAGAGTTTGTGTAGCATAGGGGAAAGATTTAGAACTGAAGTCTGTTGTTCAGTTGTTTTCAATCATGTCTGACTCCTTGTGACTCCATTGGGGCTTTCTTGATAAAAGATACTGGAGAATGGTTTGTCATTTCCTTCTCTAACTCACTTTACATATGAGGAAACTGAAGCAAACAGGGTTAAATGACTTGCCCAGGGTCATACAGCTACTAAACATTTGAAGCTAGATTTGAATTTAGGAAGATGAGTCTTTCTGAGGTGTTCTATCCACTATGACACTTAACTGCCCTTAGAATTGAAGACCTGGGTTCAGATCCCAGCTCTGCCACATAAGTACCCCTGCAGCCTCCCTGAGCTTTTGTTTTCTTTAATGTAAGATGACAGAGGAGGACTGGATGATTTCTAATGACCTCTGTAGCTTTAAATCTATGATCCTTAGATTCTGTATGAGTCCCCAGTCTTCTATTTTATCCTATTCATCTATTTGTGTATTGTAGAGGGGAAAGAGGGCTGGTTTTAGAGTAAAAAATAAAAAGCAGGTTTAGTCCTCCCTGTGATCACAGGCAAGTTACTTGAATCCTCAGTGCCCTCAGGCAAATCTCTAAGGTTATAAATTGCACAGAAGGTACCAGTCTTCATTGGCTGAGTCCTTTCAAAACTGGGAGCCCCTTAAACTGATCATATCAAAGTTCTGTCTCCTTCTTTCCCTCAAAGACTATGATTTCCTCCAGCTCTCATTGTATTGAATGAACAGAAATTCTAATGATCTAATTTAGAGAGGGAAAAAAGATTTTAGTCTATAAATAAGTTTGAAAGTTTTCTGGAAAAAGCAATATGATGTAACTGAAAGAATACTGGTCCAGGAATCAGGAAATCTGGGCTCTGGTCCTGGTTCTGCCAGTGACTAGCTGTCTGACCATGAGTCAGTCACTTCACATCTTTGGGTATGATGTTCCCCATCTATAAAATGAGGCGAATGACCTATGGTAGATGTTCTCCATAGTTCTTTTGAGCCTTAAAATTCTAAAGTTTCAGAACTTCATGTAATGAGGAACTTCTTGTCTATTTCAAAGTGGTAGCCAACTCACCCTCTTCTGCTACCTACACGTACAAAGAATGCTCTTAATATACAAGGATTACTTCTTTAAAAATCAATCATCAAATCTATAAGCTTCTAACAGTATAGAGATATCTTGGATATCTTCCCCCTTCCATGAAAGTATGTGGATATTATCACATGGTCTATAGAAGGAAAAAAGTTGAAGTAAGAGTTAACATACCAGTTGTGCCTGTGTGAGGTATTTCTTCCACCACAGATACTTGTGCATGGATGGAATCACTGAAAGTCCATAGTAGGAATACATTAGAATGTGGATAAAACTGTTCAGTGTTGGTCCAAAAAAACCTGTGAAAAGTAGAGAACGACTATTTTAGAAACCATGATCAAGTTCATTGAGGGCAAAATACAACTCTTGTTTGTTTCAAAAAAGTTCTTTTCTGTGTGCAGTGGATAGAAATCATTAAATAATTCTGATACCAGTTTCTAATAATCATTACAGGCTCTATGCTGGCTATGCCATTACTTTTAAATATTGAGGGCAAGTTTATTGTTGGAAGGGTTACATTTATAGGTTTTTTGTTTCTTCCAGAAAGTCTGCAGTTATCATAAGAGTTCCTGGTTTGTGCTTATTAGACTAATGAAGATGACACACTCCTGGTCTGCAGTTAATCTGTGCATAACTAATCTTCAAACATGTATGAGCATCTACCCAGATGGATATGATGCCATCCCATAAATAAATGTTCAATGCCGAGCTGATAATATAGGCTGTGATGTCTTTATCCCATCTGCCTAGAGGTCCTACCTATACAAAACTCAAGTTGTATTTCAACACCTCCATAAAGCCTTCTCTGGTGCTCCTCTATATAAAATGTTTCATTTTCTCCTGTGAAACCTCATAGTGCATGATTAATATACCTATTAGATATTAATAATATCCCTTACATTTATTTGAATAATTTTATTTTGAATAATATAGGTTTTCTTTTTTTCTACATGCCTCATTTCCCCTATTGTAAATTTCTTATTTTTTTCTTTTTGGTTTTTGGAGGGCAATTGGGGTTAAGCAACTTGCCCAAGGCCACATGGCTAGGTTTTTATTTGTGTGTGCATTAAGTGTCTGAGGCTGGATCCGAACTCAGGTCCTTCTGACTCCAGGGCCGACACTCTACTCACTGCGCCACCTAGCTGCCCCGAATTGTAAATTTCTTAAGGGCAAAGATGTGTCTTATTTATCTTAGCAATTGTCCTAGGCTCTGGCACAGTGCCTTCTATGTGGGAGGCACTTAATATCTGATGGACAGCTAAAAGACTGTAAAATGAGAAGACTGAACTAGTTTGCTTTTGAGGTCACTTCTAGCTCTGAGTTTATGACCCTAAGATCCTGTGAGTTAATGAACAAATGAAAACATTTGTGCTCTTGCTTGACAATGCCAAAGGCTCATCGAAATACCAGGTTTTTTAGTTCTGTTGATGACTACATGAAAGGGATGCCCACTTTTTACTTAAAGTGAAACTTTGAATATATACATTAAATCCTTGCTGCAGTTTGTCCAATGTGTGAATATGCACCAGTACTAAAGCTTAGAGAGAGGTTACCTATAGCAACCATTTATGTTTGGAGAAGGTGATTGCATGGCTACCTTGTCATAATACAATCACCCAATCTTTAAAAACCTCCCTGGTATATCAAAGTATCTGTTAAGCAGAGACAGATAATTTTGAATAATATGGCAACATGGCAGTGGGATGGGGTGGGGCAGATCTTGCTTCCCACTCTGCAATTAATGAATTTCTTTACTGTGTCTTCATTCCTCTATTGTGTTAAAGCTAAAAGCTAAAAATCTGTCTCTTCATCCCATTTGTGTGTTTATGTCAAAATAACAATAATGACTGCATTTTAATTCCTCCAAGGAATTAAAAACAGTGGATAGCAATCGTGTGCAATAATTCCTAAAGCCATAGGCCTTTTACCCATTTGATAAAAAGAGGAAATATACAATAGTAAGTGCTATGTATGTAAGATTTAAGGTTTGGAAAGTGCTTTTCATACATGAGTTCACTTGATCTCCAAAGGAACCTTGCAAAGTAAGTAATATAGGTATTTAGTATCTCCATTTTTAGAGATTAGGAGACTGCATTTATGTGATTTAGTGGCTTACCCAGGGTCCCATAGCTAGCTTCATGAGATCTTCCTGATGAACCCAGGTTCAATGACATATCCATTACTCCACACTGCCTCTCATTAAAATATTGGTTAGTTGAACACATCATTGGATAAACTATTTTTTGTTTCACAGAAATACAGATAGTGATTTTTATGTTGGGTCATTGGGCAGCACAGCCAAGGGAGTTTTAGTTAATGGTATTTCTCACTCACCTGAGTTCCTCTGACCTCCATTAACAAAGGCAAAATGAGCAGCTACTGAATATCATTCTAATGATACTCAAACCTGAATGTAACTTGTTATTCACAAAATACTCCATTAACACTACCCAGGAGTCTGTGGGTGCAGCCATTGTTTTCAGGTTTATTTTTAAATCTGGGGAATGTGAGCATGGATGAATGAAACAGTCAAGCTTATTCATTATCCTTTGGGCTCTCTAGTAGCCTGCCCACTTCTATTAGCAATTGAAGAAACTGAATTCAAATCTTTCTGGGAGAAATGCCAAAGGACTTTATTTTCTGCTTCACACTGGTTTCAATTTGCATTTTTTGTCATTAATGGGTGAAATCCAGTTACATGTTCTTGGGATTTAAAGTAAGAGTATCAACAGAGTCCCAAACCTCTGGTCAAACCATCAGAAGTAAATTTGGCCCACTCTGCTTTTTCAAATACTGGATGTGTTCCTGAACCTCAGTATTAGGTTATGAAAATAACTTCCATTTTGGAGGAATGGGAAAAGAGCAGGGCATTAGATGGAATAGCTTAATGTCAACATCATTATTTGTGATCATGGGTACTGGTGTGTAATTATTGGAACCCTAACTACATTACTACTAACTAGCTACGGTAACTAAAGTAGGAATGTTCAAGTGTGTGTATTCTCTAAAAGCTTCTGATGGTTTGCAAAGCTTAAAAATTTTTACCTAAAAAACTCTTTCAGCATTTTGCCAGTCTTGCCCCCTAGAAACCAGAATTGAGTCCCTGGGACGAGAGATGTGAGATAACCACTTCTGCTATTGCATCTGATGTGAGGCTACCCTATCAAGGCCAAGGTCACATTTATCCAGAAGTGAAAGAATGACCGACCAATGCTTACTTTGTCCACATGGTATCCAGTTCAGAACGCACCACCAGATGTTAAACATTGAAGTATGATGGTACACGTGGAGAAAAGTAATCTGATTGGTTTTCTTCCTCAGAACAAAGAAAATCGTGTCCATGAATTCTATCAGTTTGGAGAAATAGTACCACCACAGAACTTTAGCTACCTACAAAGTGAAAAAGAAGTTACTTTTGTCCCAGAACAGAGCACCTGTATGCACTGTCTGCACTAGCCTATCATGGATTTACCATGCTTCCCTGAAGTCATTCTCTACTTGTTTCACATGCATTGGCTTTAGCTACTCAAATAAGGCAATGTTAAGCTAAATCATTTTTTCCTCTTCATCTTCCTTCTCACCAAGACGGGGGGAGGGGCAGAGGGAGGCTCCTTGATCTTTGTTACTCCAGGTAGGTACCTCAGTGCTTCACACTCCTAATTCCTTTGTAATCCTCAGGTTTGAAAATACCTTTTCTAAAGTTATCACCTTTCTAACTCTTATACTTAAACTTGAGATGCTTCCAGAGGTATTACAAACATTGATAACCAGAATATATATCATGGTCTCTTTTACGTGTAATTAATCATAAGATTGTATTGCTTAACATCCATGTAAAAGAGGCTTATTCTGCATAAAGTCTTACACTTCCCCCTAGTTTCACTGTTTGCAAACCCCCTCACCCCAATAAAACCCCAAACCCTCAGAACAGACTTCTGAGTTGGCAACGCTGAAAGATGTATGGAAGCTCAAATTCATGATGACAAGAATCACAATTAAAGTGGATGAACACTGTTAGTTTAGCCAAGAATTGGTCCAGACATTCTAGAAAGCAATTTATAAATGTTACTCAACTATGCATATCTTTTGACCTGGAGATACCAAAGAAATCAAAGAAATAGGAAAAGGACTACTATATTTATAGCAACTTTTTCCATAGCAGCAAAGAACTGGAAACTAAGGAGGGTCTCATCACTTGGGAGATGGCTGAATAAGCTATGGCATATGAATGTAATGGATATTATTGTGCCATAAGAAATGAAGAAATTTGGTTTTGTTTTTTGTTTCAAAATTTAGTATTTTATTTTCCCAATTATGTGTAGAATAATTTTTACATTCATTTTTTAAAATTTTGAGTTCCAAATTCTTTCCCTCACTTCTTCATCTCTTCCCTCCTTTAGAAGGCTAGCAATTTGATATAGATTATACCTGTACAGTCTTGCAAAACATATTTCCATTTTAGTCATGTTGTGAAAGAAAACATAGACCAAAAAACCCCCAGAAAAACAAAAGGGAAAAAAGTATGCTTTGATCTGCATTCAAACTCCATCAGTTCTTTCTCTGGATGTGGAAAGCATTTTTCATCATAAGTCCTTTGGAATTGTCTTAGATCCTTGTACTGCTGAGAATAGTTAAGTCATTCACAATTGATTATTGTGCTATATTGCTGAGACTGTGTACAATGTTTTCCTGGTTCTGCTCACTTTGCATTAGTTCATTTAAATCTTTCCATGTTTAAGAAAGATTATTTCAAAGAAAGCTGGAAAAATTTGCATCAAGTGAAAAGAACAAGGAGGACTTTACAAATATTAACATAGTAAAAACAAACAACTTAGGCCTAAGACTTCTAATCAATACAGTTAATCACCATGATTCCAAAGGACTGATGAAGCATGCTACTTACTTCTGACCAGAGAGGTAATGGATTCACATTGCAGAATGGAACCTATATTTTTTTGACTTAGCCAATGGAAGAATTTATTTTGCATGACTATGCATATTTGTTACAAGGCTTTTGTTTCACTTTGTGTGTGTGTGTGTGTGTGTGTGTGTGTGTGTATCACATGTGTGTATGTGCACAGAGGAGATGGGGGAGAGTGAGAAGTAAGAGAGAAAATAATATTTTTAAATGAAAAATTAAATTAAATTTAGAAAATTAATGCAGGTGACAAGGAATTATATGAAAGGTATTCCAGAACTGGAGATAGGTAAATGTCTTGATTTTCAAAAATGAGGAGGCAGATTCTTCAAAACACATAACTTGATCGGCAGGATACACATACTTGGATTTCAATGAGGAATTTGACAGTCTTTCTTATGATATCCTCATGAACAAAACAGGAAGATGTAACAGTTAGACATGGACTTGGAACTAACTGGATAATTGCACCAGTGATGACTAATGGATTGATCTTGGCCTGGAGGGATGTCTCTAGGACTATAGAATTCTTTATTTCACCTTTTTCTGTTAATTTTTATCCATAACTTGTATTTCTCACTATTACATTTATATCTCCAGCACCTTACAACATCATAGATGCTTAACAAATGCTTGTTGATTGATTGATTGAAGAAGACATAGTCAATTAAACAAACTCAACAAACATTTATTAGTCACCTATTATGAAGAGGAAGATCGAAGGTAGGTGGTGCAATGGATAGATCACTGGGCTGGGAATCAGGAAGACTCTTCTTCCCAAGTTCAAATCCAGACACACACTTAACTGTGTGTTACTGGGCAAGTCACTTAACCCTGTTTGCCTCAGTTTCCTCATCTGTAAAATGAAGTAGAGAAGGAAATGGCAAACCTTTCCAGCATCTTTGCCAAGAAAACCTCAAATGGGATCACAGAGAGTCAGACACAATTGAAACAAAGAGGAAGAGGAGGGTATACTGCCTTTGAGAGATTTCAGGCTGACACAAAGGTCCATCTTGTTAATACCAGCATTTTTCTAGTGTTATGTGGTGGTAAATCATAGAATAATATAGTCTCTAAAGAACTGAAAATGGATAATAGAGAGGCCCATGATAGGTGTAACACATCAAAAACAAAGAATCATGAAGGAGTAGTGGAGTAAAGGATGACGTTAAACAAATATATGAACAAAAGAAAGTGAAGTTCATCACCTGACTAGGTGGTACAGTGGATAGAGTGTTGGGCCTGGAGTAAGAAAGGCCTGAGTTTAAATATGACCTCGGATACGTAATAACTGTGTGACCTTGGGCAAGTCACTTGACCTCTCTTTGCCTATTTCCTCCTTTGTAAAATGGCGATAACAGCAGCACCTGCCCTGCAAGGCTGTTGGGGGGTTTGACTAAGATAATAATTATAAAGTGCTTAGCACAGTGCCTGGCACATAGTAAGTATTATATACACGTTAGCTATTATTATTTGCTTCACTAGTATCCCTGAAACGATAGGAAAAATCAAAGAGCAGCTTAAGCGGATCTCCTATGGCAAATTTATAGGAAGACATGGGCAAGAATAACACAGAGGAGGCCCAGGCACAGATGGGCAGCCACCAGCACACCAGAATCACTGGAGATCTCAGATCATATATATGTATGTATGTATACACACATATGTATATATGTTTATATATATATATATATATATATATACACATTCATTTATATATGTACTAGTTGCTGGATACAGAAATATGAAAAGTAAAGTCTGCCCTCCAAGAACTTACATCTTCCCAGATGGCATGCTTATCAGACTTAGGGAGGCCAGGGAGCTTGGAGAGACTGTCAAATGATTGGATGAGATAAAAATCCAAACAGACTTTGACAGTCAACTAGCATTTATTAAACACATAGGATGTTCTCGGCACTCGTGTAAGCACTGTCACGCTAGCACAAATCTACTAAGGTGAAGTTCAATACACACAGAGAGAATCCTGTATTTGAGTTTATAAGAACATCAACTGGGGAAGGGAGATTGACTAGTGAAAAAGGTCTGAGGATTTGAGTGGGCTGAAAACTCAGGATTAGTTAATAATGCTGCTTTAATAGAAGCATAATATTCAGAATGAAAGAGGTTATAGTTGCTCAGTATTCTGGACCAAATGTTTTAGGAAGAACATTGATTAAGTGGAGTGCGGCCAGAAGAGGGCCCCCAGGAATGCAAGGAGACTAAAAGATACACCATCTAAAAATAGGTTAAAAGAACTGGGGATTTTAGCTAGGATAAACCGAGATTAGTAGAAGACATTAGAGCTACCTTCAAGTATTTAAAGGATTGTCATGTATAAGAGTGATTAGATACCATTTATGTCTCCTGAGTGGGCAGAACTAGGTTGTAGATGCAGAGCTTGAAAGAACTTTAAAGGACATTGAATCTAACTCTCCCCATTTTATGGATAATCCAATTAAGGGATTAAGTAATTCACACAGCTAGTAAACATCTGAAGCAGAACTTGAACCCAAGTCTTCAATGACCTAAAATGACACTTTTTTTTTTTTAAAGCAATTGGGGTTAAGTAACTTGCTCAAGGTTACACGGCCAGTCATTATGCGTGGGTGCTCATTTTCTGAGGCCGGTTTTGATCCCGGGTCATCCCAACTCCGAGGCTGGCGCTCTTACTCACTGCGCCACCTAGCCGCCCCAACATTAACATTTCTGTAATCAGTGAGATGCTATCACCATCCCCACTCTTGACCTCACTATGCTTCTAACAGTTGATCCAAGGTGAAAAACTTGTTGCTTTTCATTTCAGCAACTATAAGAAATCTCAAAAATTATATTCTCCTCTCACCAAAGACAGAAATCCCCCTCCTGTCCAACTCCACCACAGTGTGCAAACCCAAGGAGAAAGACCCCTCTGTCTCACAGAGAAACCTATGTAGAGCTGTCGGTTTTCTATCTGAGGCTCACCCGGATATCCGCTTCTCCTGCACTGATGAGATTCTGACATTGTAAGTTGTAGCCTCCTTCCCAAGAGGCAAGAATGAGCTGGCATAGGAAAAAAAAAAGAAAAGAAAAGATTAAAACAGCAGAAAGTGAGTCTAAGTAGAATCACTCATTCATGTTTTCTATTGACATTTATTCAGGAAAATGACCAGGACTTGGGCTTGTGCCAATTCACCAATCTCTTATTCATCAGAATAATCTCTTGCATAACAATTTAAGGGTGTTTAACTTAAAGATCAAAATCAACGTTTTTCTGTCTTGAAAACTAGTAAAAAAGAAAAAAGGAACCCTCTGTTTTCTCTTTCCTTCTATTAATTGCTGAGGTTTAAAATACACTTTACTAACTTACAAATTGATTGAGTATGGGTTACAGAGCAGTTATGCTTGGAATATGCTTAGCATACTGGATGGTATATAAGAAATAATCTCTAGACGTAGTTTGAAAATCTGTCCAGTTTTTAAATCTGACATGCCTTTAATGAAATAATCCTTCCTTCTGCACCCCCTATCCCTCCCACTTCTTGGATCTGCATCTATTTTAATTAGCCCTCCAAGACAACTAAGTGACAAAGAAAGTTATCTTCCCAGCTGGTCCCTGAAAAGAAACTATTGATTCCAGTTTCTACAATCAGATAAGAAAGTTTTTTGCATCTTGTTACTAGAAGGTTTGTCTTATCTGCAAAATTCCCCATTTGTCCCTATACATATATTTTTTTATTTTTTCTCAATTGCATGTAAACAAAATTTTTACCATTCATTTAAAAAAAATTTTGAGTTAGGTATTCCCTCTCTCTGGCCCCTCCTCCTCCTCTCCTTGAGAAGACAAGCAATTGGATATAGATTATACATGTGCAGTCATGCAAAAAATTCTATATTAGTTATGTTGCAAAAGAAAATGCTAACCAAAACCCCCCAATAATAATAAATTTTTAAAAGGATGCTTCAATTTGCATTCAAACTCCATCAGTTTTTTTCCTCCAGAGGTGGACAGCATTTTTCATTAGTCCTTCAGAATTGTCTTGCGTCATTATATTGTTAAGAATAGTTAAGTCATTCACAGTTGCTCATTGTACAATATTACTGTTACTATGTATAATGTTCTCCTGATAGTACTCATTTCACTTTGTATCAGTTCTTCCCAGGTTTTTCTGAAAGTATCCTGCTGGTCATTTCTTATAGCACAATAGTATTCCATCACAATCATATACCACAACTTGTTCAGCTATTTCCCAATTGATGGGCATCCCCTCAATTTCCAATTTTTTTGTCACCACAATAGGCTTTTTCCCCCTTTTATCTCTTTGGGGGTACAGACCTGGTAGTAGTATTGCTGGGTCAAAGGATATGCAAAATTTGATAGAGTTTTGGGCATAGTTGCAAATTACTCTCCAGAAAGGTTGGATTAGTTCATAACTCCACCAACAGTGCATTAGTTTCCCTATTCCTGCATACCTTCCTTTTCCTTTTCTGTCTTATTTATTGTTTAGTCATTTTTTCAGTCTCTTCATGACCCCATTTGGGGTTTTCTTAGGAAAGATACTTGGGTGGTTTGCCATTTCTTTCCCCAGTGCATTTTATACACAAGGAAACTGAGACAAACAAGTTAAATGACTTTCCCAGGGTTATACAGTTAGTAAGTGTCTGAGGTGGAATTTGAACTCAGGAAGATGAGTCTTCCTGCCTCCAGGCCCAGACCGCTATTCACTTAGCTGTCATATAAGACAATCTGGTAGGTATGAGGTTGTACCTCAGGGTTATTTTAATTTTCATTTATCTAAACAACATTTTTTTTTAGAATTTAGAACATTTTTTATAGGAACTCATTAGTGTCTTGAGATCAGATACCTGACAGGTCTACAAAAAAGAAAGGTATTTCCATTTTGTTGTATATCTCCTGAAGATCCCCCTCTTTTCTTTGGATGGATTCCATACTCATAGACTTTTGATTCAGAGAAATCTAGGGCAGATGGAATTTATATTTTTCCTTGGATACTGGTGGGCTTGTCTGTTGTCTGTAAAAAGCTGCTTCTTTAAAAGATTTGTGATTTCACTGGTGAGATTGCTCCAGCCACTGACAGAGATCACAATTACTCCTCACTTCAGTAAATGATTCAATGAATTGCTGTGGCCCCAAACCCCCATCATCACATGATAGCTATCCTTCTGCTTCAGCTAGTTTGGTCCTTCAAGTATAGACACATAATCTGTTATCAGGCCTATACTTGAAGATGATCTGGCTTGGTAGGACCTGCCAGCACCTGGGTTCTTTAAAAACCCAAAGTGACCTCTAAGCTTTGCCCATAAAACAGAACTAGAGGCCACCAAGATAGCTGGTGTATGGCACGTCTGCATAAAGCAAGGGTCAGCAAACTGGTATGCTAGTCAGATGGGGCCCACTCCCAGTTTATGAACAACTCTCAAGCTAACAATGGTTTTTGCACTTGTAAATAAAGTTTATCATATTTGAAAATATAAAAACTATTCTTAGGGCCATACAAAAAAACAGGCAGTTGGCCAAGTGTGACTGGTGAAGGATGTGACCAGGTAATTAGCCTATCCTTAGCCTAAAGAATTCAACTGAAAGAAAAATTGCACAAGCCTGACACAGAAATAGGTCACTAATCTCTAGTACAATGTATCCAGATGTTTTCCATTCCCATCATCCAGTGGAAGTAGATACACAATCATCACCAAGGCTCAAGAGTCTTTGATGGGTTTCTTTCTGGTCTCTGCAACTCATCTAAGCTTTGGATAACAGAAAATGTTTGCTCCTAATAATCCTTATTCATCTGCTATGAATGGTAAAAACAAGATATATGCCTTAAGTTATGGGTCCCAGATGCTCCTGAGACTATTCCTCTCTCTCTGACTTTGGCTTGTTCCCCATTTCAGGGAAGAAAATCAGGGAGGTCATTCTTATGACATACTAAATGTACTTGGAAGGAGGCGAAAGCAATGCAATGTATATCTCTGTTTCATATGGCCTTGTGGATATCTTCTTTTAAATGCCTTGCAATTAGAAAAAAGGGGTTTTCTTGAATTAGTCTGCCTAATGCTATACCTTCATTGGCTATGTAAATTATCACCCTGAGGAGACCAAATATTGATTAATGTCCTAGGAACACAACAAAGGAAAGTTTTTCATGATCTCTTGGGACTTAAGAAAAATTGCACTTTTATCTAGGTGATATTTTTAGAGAAATACTTATGGGTTTAAACAACACCTTCCCTCCCAGGATACTGGAATCCAAGGATTTCTAATTGGTTTTATAAAAGAAACTTAGTTGCATCTACCACCTCAAATGGAGGTGAACCTTCCTTCTCTTTTTTTTTTTTAAGCAATTGGGGTTAAGTAACTTGCTCAAGGTTACACGGCTAGTCATTATTTATGCGTGGGTGCTCATTTTCTGAGGCGGGATCTGATCTCGGGTCATCCAAACTCCGAGGCGCTCTTACTCACTGCTCCACCTAGTCGCCCCTTTAGGGCAATTGGGGTTAAGTAACTTGCCCAAGGTTACACGGCTAGGTTTTTTGTTTGTGCGGATTAAGTGTTGGAGGCCGGCTCCGAACTCAGGTCCTTCTGATTCCAGGGCCGGCGCTCTATTCACTGTGCCACCTAGCCGCCCCCAAATCTTTTTTTTTTTTTTTGAGGGCAATTGGGGTTAAGTGGCTTGCCCAAGGTCACATGGCTAGTTTTTGTATTAAGTGTCTGAGGCTGGATTTGAACTCAGGTCCTCCTGACTCCAGGGCTGGTGCTCTGTTCACTGTGCTACCTAGCTGCCCCTAGAACCTTCCTTCTCTTGCAAAATAAGAAAGGGCACATCAACAAACGAGATGGGCATCATTTTTCTAAGAGAGAAAAAAAGACTGAAGTTTATTTTATTTGCATAGGTCAAATCAGGTTGGTGTGCTGACCCACCCACAACAAAAGCTAATGAAAGTAATAGTACTGATTCTTCACAGATCCAAGGCCCTATGGCAATGACCTTAACCTTGCATATTATATATTCATGGCCCTCTTCCAGGTACAACCCTATCAAAATTGCTATAAACCAAGAAAGAAATATATGTTCAGTATCTGCTAGTCAGTTGCTATTCTTTTCCCTCCCTCCCCATCCCTTTTTCTAATTCCAGATATTCTTTTCCTGATAAGCTTCATTCCTGGTCCAGACATTAACTTCTTGAACTATGAGTGACTTTTTAAAAATCAAAGTCACAGAGTAGGAAGTTTTCTTAACAGATAAGAGACACTGTCTTCTTCCCTGAAAGAGAAGAAAGGGTTACAAGCAAGTGACCTTGGATCAATAACTGCTCTGGGCCTTTGTCTTTGGGATGGAAGTGAATAGAGACTCTGTAGCTTTTACTGGTCACCTGTGTTGGTAGCTATATAGCATCCAGGAAACTAGTTGTATATTTAGCAATAGGGGGGGAAATGAAGGGAAAAGAAGTAAGAAATTTCTGTGAATATGGGTTGGAAAAGGAAATAAAATTAATAAGCAAATGAGAAAAAAATCAATGACATGACGGAACAGGGTGTGCTTTTAAAACAGGAATGATAAAAAGAGAACAACTCTCAAGGACGATATGTACAGTGTGTTTCCACGAAGAGTCAAAGTATAGCTAATCTCTCAGGGGCAAATATCAGATTTTTAAAAAAATGTAACCCTGGAGAATGTAAGAGTTTTAAAGAGCATTCAATTTGAGGTAGGAGTTATACTTAATTGCTTGTGAGGGGTTTTTTTGTTTGTTTGTTTTTCATTGCAACTATCTTTGGTTGTCTGCTTCTACTTCTCCAAATCTGACAGAAAATACCTTCAAGGCTCAATTCAATTCCCAACTGCTCCCTGAAGAACCCAGTCCCTGATCACAGATGATAGAATCACAGGTTTAGTTCTAAAAGGGGCTTTCAAGGTTATCTAGTCTAACCTTCTCATCTGAGAGGAGGAACCTGAGGTGAGGAGAAATTACTCACATAGCCAAAGCTATATGAGTTGTGAGTGGCTAAGGTAGGGTTTGACTTCAAGTGCTCTGACTCCAAATGCAGCACTGTCCCTTGTACTGAGCCAAGCTTGACCTCCAAATTCCTACTGCATTTATCTGTACCATTCACTTACACATATTTGAACCATTTGTTTATATTATAAATATATAATATGTAATTATATATATATATATATATATATATGATATATATCTGTCCCATATGTATGTGTAAATATTCTAGACCTACAATTTCTTTAGGGTAGGGAACTGAGTAAGAAAACTCCTGCAACCAGTCAGTCCTACAGACAAGCATTTAGAGATTGACAACTGGACATTCTGTGTTAGAAGGAGGGCTAGAACTGAAAATCTTCCAGGCTTTGAAGGCTAGTTCTGTCTGCCATAGGATGCACTGGTGTTTCTTTGCACTTTTTATATTACTTGGCACTGTTAATTTTCTTTTAATGTGTGTTTATCTTATTTTTCAAACTAGACTGTGTGGTCCTTGATGTGCACAACTTTGTATTATACTTATACATAGACCTTTATACCTTAAGGGACCTCTCACAGTCATACTAGACCATCACTAAGTATATGCTGGTGGATTGAAAATTTACTATTTTTACTTACAAATAATGGTCGATAGTCAATAAACATTTATTAAGTGCCTACTGTGTGCCAGGCACTGTGCCAATCACTAGGGATACAAAGAAGGGCAGAAGATAATCCATGTCTTTAAAGAGCTCTCAACCTAACAGGGGAAGACAGCACTTAAAAGGAAGCTGAAAAGGGAGGTGATGAAATCCTATAGTTAGGGTGGAAAATGATGAAGTGACTGTCCTAGGGAAAGAAAAAGAGAAAGGCAAATGTGAGTCAATATTATACTGACTTCTTGATAGTATAGTAAGAGGACTCTCACAGTATTCACTCCTCAACTCAAGCTTACACAGCCAGTCTGCATGAAGGCAAGAAACATGCTAGAAGCAGCTTTACTTTTGCAAAACAATTCTGCAACTTTGTGGCTGGGCAGAAAAACTGCCACAGGAAAAAAATAGATTTTTCCTCTTCTCTGACCTGCCCCAGGTCGTTTCCTATTCTGAGGCTGCATATGGCCAGTCATGTCCGCTGAACTGAGTGTTGAAGATCCTGACTTCCTAAGGAATAGTCAGGACACATAAGGTACATTATAAGTTGCTAGGGCCAACCTTAGGGTATCAAGGTTGGGTCAAATCATACTGTGCATATGGGGGTAAGGGCACAGCACTAGTTGTTAATCTAACAGATGTTCAATAAGCCAGTTACAATGTGAAAGGAACTGTTCTAGAAGTGGGTTAGAAGAATGATAGCTAGCTTGTCCTCAGGGAGTTTATGCTCAAGTAAAGAGATGCTGTGTACACAAATACAATATGGCTTGGGCTCTGTAGCTCAAAATAAAACAACTAAGAGCTCTTAGAATGTAGGGAGTGAACAGGACAAATTCAATATGTAAAGGAATGGGTTTTGGGAAAGAGGTTACAAATAGAAAGTGCTCAGAGATTCAAAGAGCCAAAAAGTGACTTCTAACTGGGGGAATAGGGACTTTATGGAGGAGGTGATAGCTGAATTAGGTCCAGATGAAAAAGAAGGGTTTTAACAGGTAGAAAAGTGGAAGGAGTGATTTTAGGCCTGTACAAATGCACTGAACTCAGAAAGGGCAAGGAGGAAAATGAAAAATGGTCAATAATCCAGTTGGGATTGAAATTAGAATTCCTAAAAGGGAGCAAAGTAATTAAAGGCTGGCAGGAGATAATAGAGTTAAAGAATAGGGCAGAAGTTCTTAGTGTGTATCTGTGTGTGTGTGTGTGTGTGTGTGTGTGTGTGTGTGTGTGTGTATGTGTGATGGACCCCTTTGGAAGTCTGATGAAGTATATGGATCCCTTCTGAGAATAATGTTTTTAAATGCACATTATAAAACACATGGAATTACAAAGGAAATTTATTACATTGAGCTATAGTTATCAAAAATACTTTGTTAAAAAAAAGTTCATGGACCCCAGGTTAAAAATCTATAGTGGAGAGGGACTAAATATCAGGGTAAGGAGTTTGTATTTTATATTGTAGGCAATAAGAACCCACTGAAGTTTTTTGAATGGGGGGTGGCATGATAGGATTTTGATTTTAGGAAGATTACTTTGGCAAGAATGTTTGAGATGGATTAGAGAGGCAGGAGATTGTTATTTTTTAGGAAGTAGTTTCAGTGAGAATGGAAAAGGGATGCTGGAGGCAGAATCCTCATGACTTGACATGGGAGGTAAGGGCACAGCACTAGGACATAAATATGGGAGGTGAGAGAAGAAGAAGAATCGAAGATGACAGTGTGGGAGATTGGGTAGTAAGGAGATGGGACAGTGCATATGCAGACTACTCTAGAAGTTTTGCAGTGAAATAAAAGAGAATGATAGCTAGAGAAGATAGCAGAGTCAAGGGAAAAACTGAGAGAGAGTGGAAGGCATGGGCAGACTAAGTAGCAGATTTATAGAATGAGGGGAAGGAATTAGTAGAGATAGGAACTACTGGATTAAAGATGAGAAATACTCCAACATTTACATTAAATCAGGTTACAACTGTAATCAAAGATGGGGGGGGAGGGTCAGCTATAAGAGTAGATTACTCACTCCTTGGCAGCAAGAAGTGTCTACATTTGGAAAAACAAACAGTCTAGAATATCAAGGGAATTAATGAAAAGAAATGCTAGGGAAGGTGGACTAGCTATGCCAGATTTTAATCTGTATTATACAGCAGCAGTCATCAAAACTGCTTGGTACTGGCAGAGGTGTAGAGTAGTGGATCAATGGAATAGATTGGGCGCAGGAGACCCAGCAGTTAACGAATATAGTAATTGAGCAATGTTCGATAAACCCAAAGACCCCAGTTTTGGGGATAAGAATACACTATTTGACAAAAACTGCTGGGAAAACTGGAATACAGTATGGTAGAAACTGGGCATAGATCATTATCTAACACCATATACCAAAATCAAGTCTAAATAGGTGCACAATCTAGGTATAAAGGATGATACTGTAAGCATTCTGGGAAAGCAAGGAATAGTTTACCTGACAG
>WOXC01005768.1:0-149721 GCA_011680675.1 Gymnobelideus leadbeateri
AGAGAGAGAGGGAGAGAGAGAGAGAGAGAGAGAGAGAGAGAGAGAGAGAGAAGAAGAAGAAGAAGAAGAAGAAGAAGAAGAAGAAGAAGAAGAAGAAGAAGAAGAAGAAGAAGAAGAAGAAGAAGAAGAAGAAGAAGAGAGAAAAGAAGGAAAGAAGGAGAGGAGAGGAGAAGAGAGGAGAGGAGAGGAGAGAGAAGCAGCTATGTGACACTACAGTGTTTAGAATGAAAAATGTAGTCAGGAAAACCTGAGTTCAAATCCAGCCTCAGACACTCACCCTGGGCAAATCACTTTACCTCTGTCTATCTTCATTTTCTTAGCTGTGTAATGGTGAAAATAATTGCATGAACCCCCCCAAGGTTGTTGTGAGGATAAAATGAGATGATGTTTATAAAATACCTTACAAATCTTCAAGTGCTACATACATGCTGACTATTGTTAAGTATAATGAAGGTGGAGGTAATAAGAACTTGTGCCACACCTTGTCTTTCTGCAGCATTTCATGACTTACCAAGTGCTTTCTTTCATTGCAGCAATCTTATGTGACAGGCAGTAGAATAATTAACCCCATTTTATAGATGAGGAAACAGAGACCAAGAGCAGTTAAATGAATAACAAATAATTGAGAGGTCTCAGCCACCTAATTGTTAATTTGACTGCATGAGGTTGTAAATGCACTATGCACATTTCAGGAGAGAGGAGATTGTTTTTAGTTGGGGAGGGGGAGAAGAGCATCAGTAAATGGTGTGCATTTGTTGTTGTTCAGTCATTCAGTCATTTCTGACTCTACATGACTGAGTGAACAAAGATTTAGAATGGTTTGTCATGTCCTCCAGTGTGCTCCCATTTTACAGTTGAGGAGCTAATTGAAATAGGGGTTAAGTGAGAGAGCCAGTATGTGTCTGAGGCTGAATTGGAACTCAGGTCTTCCTGACTCTAAGCCCAGTGTTCTACCCATTGCACCACCTAGCTGCCCAAATGATACATATACTGATTCCTGAGGTTGAATAGGCAGAGATGTGGGGGAGTTTTACTGTTTCTCGAACACCGCACTCTCTTTTCTGCCTTGAATAGGCAGACTCCCATGCCTGGAATGCCCTCACTCCTAACCACCACCTCTTGGAATAATAAAATTGTCTCAGGGTTTAGCTCCAGTCGCCTCCAGCCAGATGCCTTTAGTTAGTAATGCTCTCTCCATACTCCTCCAATAATCCAGTATGTATTTCCTTAGCTGTTCTCAAATTGCATTTCTCTCAGAAGAGTGTAAGCTCCCAGGGGGCAGTGACTTTTTTATTTGTTTATTTGAATGCCTACAAGCAAGCCCTTTGCACAGAATAGACACCTAATAATGGGCAACTAAGTGGCTCAGTGGATAGAGTGCCAGGCCTGGAGTCAGGGGGACCTGAGTTCATATTTGAACTCTAACACTAGCTGCATGACCCTGGACAAGTCACTTAACTCTGTTTGCCCCATTTTCTCATGTGTAAAATGAGCTGGAGAATGAAAAGACAAACCACTCCAGTATCTTTGCCAAGAAAACCTCAAACAGGGTCATGAAAAGTTGGACACACCTGAAACAACTCAGCAGCAACAAGGCACTTAAAAATGTTTCTTGGACTGAAACGGATGACGATATGTTACAGGAATGGGGGATGGTGTAAAGCAGCAGTATCAAACTCACATGGAAACTGGAGCCACTAAACTGTGCATGAGGATCCATTTGGGCCATATATTGACTGAGGGAACCACACCTGTTTCTATATTTATATTTTTATTAATATGATAAAACACAAAGTAAGGTAGTAACTGCATTTAGCTGGTTCTGCAACACTCAGGAGTGATATTGGCCACATGTAGACCCCAGGCTGGGTTTTTGAGAGAACTTCTGGTGTAGAGAGAAGAGAGAATTCAGGACAAAACCAAAGGATGGTGAGTCATCTGACTTGGCTGCGATATAGAGTGTGCAAAGGGGAGTAGCATGAATTATGGCTGGAGCCAAACTGTGGATGCTAGTCCTGAAGTTTTGTATTTATACAGTAGGCAATGGGGAGCTACTGATGGCTTCAGAGCTAAACATTAGGAAGACAGCCATCCCATTGTGCTCCCAGCTTGAAACAGCTGGCGCACTTCCTTGGTAAACTCTCTAGATGTTGTTGCATAAGACTAAGATTTAGCCAGAATTGAAGCTGACAGAACTGAATAAAATCCCTGCTGCATTATGAATTAAACTGCAGGGGTAAAAGTCAGTAGATTGATTGGGGAGCTCTGGGAGGCATTCAGAATGGAGGCAATGCTTTATGTCTTCCTCTCTTTTGGTCCCCTTTTACTCTTATAGGGAAGAAAGAGGAAGGTGTGGTCCCTTCCCTCAGAGAACACGTAGTCCAGCAGGACAGCTTCGAAGTGGACACAGATAGCTATAGCATCATCATGCATATAACATCAATCGTACTCAGTTTGATCACCTAAAAATGGGGAGAATGTTTTACCTGTCTGAAAATAGAAGAGGAAATGGGAGCCTATAAAGAAATGAAAACCCACTTGATCCCTCCCAATTGGAACTTTTGTCCAAACTCTCACTTTCTGCTCTTTCTCTACTCTGTAGCCAAGCTTGATTTTCTTACCTCACCAAAAAGCTTTTGGAAAATGACTCTCTCCATCTTGTGCCTCCTTACTGCTGCCTCAATGAAAACCATGAAAATGTAGCAAGCCTTCACATGTTGTGAGGGCATATCATGCTGGCTCAAAGGGAGGCAGAATAAAGATCTCTATCCTCTTCTCCCCTAACCCTTTTCCAAGGGAGACTTTAATTCTTGCCAGGACAGGAAGTGGAGGGCACAGAATGGCCACTCTGCTCTCAGAGACAGGGACTACTGCTCTAGAAATATATGTATCTGCTCTCTTAAATATTATTGGTCTAGGGAATGTGATTTTCAGGTTTAATTTAATTTCTGATCATTATTCAGCATGAAAAGGAAGACTCTAAGCTTTATATCCATGGTTTGCCACCTTTTCCACCAAATTCCAATTTTACAATGAACATGCACAACACTTGAACAATAAAATCCATTTATCCAATTTTATAGCAAAAACAGAAATCAGAGAAATTGTACATAGGAGAATATACAACAAACATTGTACACTGAGAAAGTTCTTCCATTGGGAGTAAGGTAACTTAGCTCAAACAAGAGTGAGAATCCTGGATTTCATCCAAGGAGAAGTTCCCTGAAGTCTCTAGAGTAGCAAGTTAGAGATGTGGAACATAATGGAAACTGCTGGCCCATCTGATGTCTTACCAGAATCTTTTCTTTCAGCAACCTGAAGTATAATTGGCTTTATCCATCTGCTTGCTTAAAACTGGAAGACAGAAGTGCCCAAAGAGAATGCAGGATATGATACTTGAAGAGAACTTGAAGACTTTCTCAAGAAAAACTGAAAAGTTCTCCTTTCTCTTGCTCTTACCAATCTGTCTTGCCTCTCACACAAGTACAGGGCATTTATCTCTGCCAATGAGGAGAGGGTGCCCTTTTTGTCTATTGCTAGACTAAATGGTAATCTCTTTTGAAAGATCCTTACTAACTAGCCTTCCGTGGAATATTTTCCTCAGAAGCCTCATCATGGTGTGACAGTACCTTACAATACCCAAGGCTTTGCAGTATACTGTAAGATCTTTCCTATTCAACCAGGTAGGAGTGGCTTCCAGCATTGGCCCAATGACAAAATACTCATGTGCTCTACTACTATATTAGGGGAGGAGGGGTGTACATAAGTGAAAGCTCCCACATTGATAAATTCAATGAACTTTTGAGGAAGATGGAAAAGAAGGAGGAAGAGGAAGTGGAGGAGAGGGAGAAAGGGGAGGGGAAAAGAAAAAGAGAGGAAGGAGAAGAGAGAAGAAAAGGTATAGAACTAGGACTAAGAAGAAGCAGAACAGGAAAGGGAAGGTGAAGAAGGAAGATAAGCAGAAGCAAAGATGCAGTAGCCAAGTGTAATGGGAATGGGAATTTGAAGATTTTCCCTGTCACTTAATAAGCCTAAGAGAATTTGAAGACATTCCCTGCTTCGAAGATATTCCCTGCCCCCTAATAGACAGAATATAATCACATGGAACCTATGGTTGGAGGAGTTTGCAGAATGGTGGAGCAAAGTCCACAGGAAGCTGGGAGTCATAGCAGCTAGATGATGGGAGAGAGAGGATGCAACCAAGGAGACAGCTAGGCTTGTGAATGTTGACCTGTAGGAATGCTAAAGGATGGTGTGGCTTCATGCTATGCTACGATGTATTAACTTCTTTGATACTATGATGGATTTCACTTTCTGGTATTGAAATTTGATTTTCTGGTGTCTGAATTAATGTTTTGCTTCTGTCTTCCATATGGAGAATCTCTTATATTTTGCAATTGAGAATTACGCTGGCATATTTACAACCACTGTTGGCACTGTGAAATATTGGACCTCTATTTGGAGGCAGAAGGGCTTTAGAAAAAGAAATGGATATCCCAGGATGGAAAGATTTACCTTGTTCCTCCCTAACAAGGGAGTGGGCTAAAAGTACAGGGCTCTGTGAAAACTGGGAACCAAGGTTACAGATGGGAGAACCATGGACATACAGCATGTATGTGTATGTGTGTATACATACATACTTATATATCAAGAAAGAGAGAGAGAGAGAGAGAGAGAGAGAGAGAGAGAGAGAGAGAGAGAGAGCATTGGTTCAATTTAATTTGCAATTAATAACAGTCAACACTTTCTAGACACCAGCATGACATAGTGGAAATAGCACTTGATTTATCCCTACAGCATTCGGGTTCAAATCCTGCCACTTACTATATTTGTGACATTTGGCAAGTGCCTTCACCTCACTGTCCTCATCTGAAAAGAGAGAGGGTTGGATTAAATGATCTCTCTTCCTACCCAGTTCTAAATCTTCTTCTCAATCTATGTATATCTATACCTCACAGTGAAGTCATTTGAAGACCTCGCCTTGAGACCAAACTTAACCTCTTTCTTGCAGGGTTAATCTGACTACATCACTTTCCCACCCTCTACCCTGTGATTTAACTATAAAATATGTATAATAATACCCAATCTAGCTTTCTCTAAGAGTTATTGTGGGAGTTCGGATCCGGCCTCAGACACTTCATGTACACACAATCGAAAAAACCTAGACACACAAATTTCAAACAATGTGAAAGAGGACTCCTAACAACTTCTGGAGCCACAGCACCCACAGAACAGCACAGAGAAGCTAACCTCCTGCTGAGGACAGCCCAGCAGCCCTGCAGGGAGCAGCCAGCTCAGCGCTCTGAGAGCAGGCAGCACAGAGCACTGGGAACCGACAGCGCAGCTTGCAGAGTCTAGCCCAGGTCCTCGGTTTTAGCCCCAGGGTGGCCGGGCCCTCAGCTGGCTGGAGGGACCCCAGAACACCAGCATTTGTGGCAATTCCAGAATTATCAGCACAGATATGCCTAGGACAAAGTGAGAGGTTAGTGCCCTATGGACTTTGGGACCAGTATTTGGGGAACTCGTGTCTTCCTCCCTGGGGGCGAAAAGCTGCTGAAGAAACAGCAGCACAGAAGCCATTTTGCAGCTTCAGTAGTGGCTCTAGCTCCTGGTCTGCAAACTGTAGGGAGATCCAGGAATCAGTCTGGGGATTAATTGCTCTTGCTTTAAACTGCCTGGATCTGGACTGTGGTCTGGGGGGGGGGGGCGGGGGGGGAGAGTTTGGGGTGGGTATCCAATTTGCCAGAGTGAGTGGAGGCTTTACAGAGGCCACTCAACTGGCGGAAGTTGTGAAGACCCCACGTTTGAGAGGAAGCTCCCCTCTCTGGTGGCAGAGTCCTACTGGGGCAACAAGCCCAAAAATCAAGTAATTAAGTGGCAACATGTCTAGGCAAATGAAAGAAAATAAACAGAAAAGTTCAACATTGGACTCCTATTTTAGGGGCAAAGAGGTTCAAAGCATGGAGGAGGAGTGTGAGGTCAGAACTCCTGCACCAAAAGCCCCAAATGAAAATACAAGCTGGCTACAGGCCATAGAGGACATTAAGAAGCAGATAAGAGAAGTGGGGGAAAATTTGGGAAGAGAAATGATAAAGATGCAAGAAAAGTATGAAACAACCTGACTGAGGAAAATAACACCTTAAAAAATAGACTAACTCAAATGGCAAAAGAGGCTCAGAAAGGTAATGAGGAGAAGAATGCCTTAAAAAGTCGAATTTGCCAGATGGAAAAAGAATCTCAAAAGCTCACTGAGGAGATTCATTCCTTCAGAGTTAGACTGGAGCAAATGGAAGCTAGTGACTTTATAAGAAATCAAGATACTATTAAACAGATGCAAACAAATGAAAAAATAGAAGGCAATGTGAAATATCTCATGGGAAAAAAAAAAAAACAACATTGACCTGGAAAATAGATCCAGGAGAGATAATTTAAAAATTATTGGACTACCTGAAAGCCATGATCAAAGACAGAACCTAGAAATCATCCTTAAAGAAATTCTCAAGGAAAATTGCCCTGATGTTTTAGACCCAGTGGGGGAAATAGAGGTTGAAAGAATCCACCAATCACCTCCTGAAAAAGATCCCAAAATGAAAACTCCCAGGAATATTATAGCCAGGTTCCAGAATCCCCAGATCAAGGAAAAAATACTACAGGCAGCCAGGAAGAAACAATTTCAATATTGTGGAAACACAATCAGAATAGCCCAGGACCTGGCAGCTTCTACACTAAGGGATCGAAGAGCATGGAATATGATATTCCAGAGGGCAAAAGAGCTGGGATTGAAGCCAAGGGTCACCTACCGAGCAAAACTGAGTATCTTGTTTCAGGGGAAAATATGGTCATTCAGTGGAATAGAGGACTTTCAAGCATTCTTGATGAAAAAACCAGAGTTGAATAGAAAATTTGACATTCAGATACAAGAAGCAAGAGATGCTTGAGAAGGTAATCAAGGAAAAGAAATCAAAAGGAACTTATCAAAGCTGGACTATTTACATTCCTATATGGAAAAACAATAACTGTGTCTGATGAAACCTTTCTCATTATGAAAATAATTGAAGAAGGGTACATGGCATATGTTCACAGGCATACATGGATAGAGGGCACAGGTTGAATTTGATGGGAAGGGATGATCCTTTTTTTTTGAAGGGCAGTTGGGGTTGGGTGACTTGCCCGGGGTCACACGGCTGGGTTTTACTTTGTGTGTTGGGTGTCTAGGGCTGGATCCGAGCTCGGGTCCTTCTGGCTCCAGGGCCGGTGCTCTGCTCGCTGTGCCACCTAGCTGCCCCAAGGAAGGGATGATTCTTAAGGGGTGAAGTCAAGAGGTGAGAGAGGAAAGTGGCAAGAGGAGATGGAGAGAGACAGGGTAGGGCAAACTATCTCATGTAGAAGAGGCAAGGGGAAGTAGTTGCAGGGGAGGGGAAGAACAGGAAGGCAGAAAGGCAAAAGCATATTCTCATTGAAGTTGGCTCAAGGAGAGAATCACATACATACTAAATGGAATATCTTACCCTCACTCACTCTCCTGAGTAGGGGAAAGGAGGATGAGAGGGGGGATGATGGACGGGAGGGCATTCTGGGGGGGAGGGGAGATTGGAAGTACCCACTATCAAAGAGGGACAGGATCAAAGTAGGGAATGGACCAGGTGGGAGGTGAGACGGGTGGAAGGGAAATATAAGCAGTCTTTTACAATATATCTACTATGGTAATGTTTTGCATAGCTATACATGTACAACACATACTGAATTGCTTATCTTCTCAGAGGGAGTGGGTGACAAGGGAGGAAGGGAATGGATCTGAAAATCGAAGTGTTAAAATTAAATGTTTCATAGGATGTCCAGGCATTGGGGCTCAGAGATTCATCTTGCCCTAATGGCAAAGTCAAAGGGGGTATGGGAGAAGATATGGGAGAGAGCAGATTGGATGAGGGGATATCTAGTGGGACTGCTATTCTGGGGTGGTGGGTAGGGAAAAATGGGGGAAAAATATAACTCATAATCTGGTGGAAATGAATGATGTAAACCAGAAGTTAATAAAGCATTTGTAAAAAAAAAAAAGTTATTGTGATTTATGATAAGAGGGGTAGATTCAGAGAAACTTTGAAAGATTTATAGGAAGTGATGCAGAGTGAAGTGAAGAGAACCAGGAGAACAGTTTACATGACAACACTTTTAAAGACAAAGAGCTTTAAAAGCCTTGAGAAATCAGATCCATAAAAAAAACGAATAACTGGGATTCCCAGGGACCCATGATGACAAATGCTACCTACACACCCCCTGACAGAGAAATACTGGCCATAAGATTCAAAATGAGAAATATAAATTTTTGAACATCACCAAAAAGTATGGGAATTTATTTTTGCTTAACCATGAATATTTATTACAAAGCTTATGTTTTTTTTCTTTTTGCCCCCAGGGAAATGGAGTTGAAAGGAAAAGAAAATAAATACTTATTAATTTAAAGGAATTGAAAGAAAATTCCAAAATTTTAAAGGCTATATGCCACCAAAAAAATCCAAGAGACATTTTCTGATCCTCACCCGTTGCCCTCTCTGACTCATCCCAATTAGTTTTTTTTTTTTCATATTGTGTACTCATCTTTGCACCCATCACCCCTAATAGAACACACATTTGTGAAGGCAGCTAGATAGTGAGGTAGGTAGAGACCTGGGCCTGGAGCAAGAAAGATGCTTACTAGCTGTGTGACCCTGGGCAAGTCATCTAGCATCTGCCTCAGTGTCTTCATTTGTATAATGGGGATAATAATAGCACCCATCTCCCATGTAGGAAGAATAAAATGAGATAATATTTGCAAATCACTTTGTAAACATGAAAACACTACATAAATGCTAGCTATAATTAATATTAATTTGTCCCAACACCTGGAAGAGTGCTTGGCACATAGTGGGAATTTAGTAAACACTTGAACTTAATTGATTCGTCATTGTGAAAGCCCTTTGTAAAGCACCAATGGACATAGGGGGGGAAACACTGCTATTATAAGTAGTCTGTGAATAGTTTTATGGCTGTCTGCATTTAGAGGACAAACCATCTACTTCCACTGACCTTGGCCAAGTCAAAGAAAGGAGAGCAAAGAAGGGGGGGGGGGGATTTCGGGAAAGATCCCAGAGACAGGATGCTGGCAGCAATGATGTTGGCTTACCTCCCCTTAGCCAGTTCCCAGGAGCCCACATATTACTGCCCATAAATAACTGGGAAGTCTTCCAACCCAGGTCCTGGGCCAAGTAGGTTTCAGTCAGTCAATAAACATTTATTAAACTCCTACTATTTGCCAGTGCACATGGGCCAAACTAACAGATAAGTCCTTGAGCTGCCTCAAGTCCAGGTTGGGAATCCTAAGATACAGATAAAAGCATAGAAGACTCCCAGTCTAAGACAAGCTGTCACTCCTACATCCTTCCAACACTCTCAGCATCATTATATATTTTATTAATGATAACAACACATGGCATGTGCTTAAGAAACATGTTGACTTAAATAATAATGCTAATGATAAGAATATATCTTAGACACTTAATAAACAATTGTTGAATTTAATAATAATTATTATCATATACAGTAGGTACTGATAATCATTTGTTGAATTATAATAATAGCAATAATAATAATAACAATGACAGTGATCAAAAGATAAAAGGAAGAGCCATTATTTTCAATTACACAGGAGCCAGGACCCAGTTTATCAATTATCCAAGGTGGAGGGCTTGTTCCTGGGTGTGCGAGAATTAATTTTCTTTAAGTAACGCCTGGGAAAACAGAAGATTGGTTCAGGTTGATTTACAATGTCAGCATTTTTTTTTATGCCATGAGCAGACTCCATTTAATCATGCCGCATCCAGAAATTGAATACAAAAGGGGCCTTTCATTATTCATAGATAACATCCATCCCATGAGGTGCCTTTCTGTGCAGTTAATAACTGCTGGGGAATCTGGGTTGAGGCCATTCCACAAGGAGGCGGGGAGGAGACTCTTTCTCTTTCTGAGTTGTTTTCAATGTGGGATGTGAAACAAAGAAGATGAGGTAGAAAGAGTTAGATCTTTTGGTATCTTTTGTCTTTGGCTTCCTCTCCCTTGCATTAAACCTAAGGAAATATTTGGGTAGTTATTATGGATTAGTAAGAGATTCCAGAATGGGAAACTGAAGGCTGAAGAGCTTCTGGGATGTGGAGGGGCTTTGCCAAATAGAATTAGTGGTCTGATTTAAGCCATCACTACCATCACCTTCATCAAAGAATCCCTTACTTCCTGCAAGACATCAATCAAACATTACCTTCTATAGGGACCTTTCCTGATCCACCCACCTACTAGTTTTCTAACTCCTTAACTACCTTGTAGATAATTAATTTTGTATTTCTTTTGTATTTATTCTCAAAGACAGCTTAGCTTAATGACTAGAGAACATACTTCAAAGTTAAGAATACTACTAGAATTCACAAGCCTAGAGTCTGAAACACACTGGCTGTTTGACCCTGGATAAGTCACTTAACCTCTCAGTGTCATAAATTCTTCTATAAGATTATAAGATAGGAGGGGCAGAGCCAAGATGGCGGAGAAGAAACAGTGTTACCAAGGCACTCTTCCCCCAGATCACCTCCAAACTATGTAAAAGGGGACTCTGAACAACTTCTGGAGCCCCAGCACCCACAGAACGGCACAGAGAAGCTAACCTCCCACTGAGGACAGCCCAGCAGCCCTGCAGGAAGGACCAGCACAGCACTCTGGGAGCCGGTAGTGCAGCACAACGCGAGGAGAGCCAAACCCAGGTCCACATGAGCTGCAGTTTTAGCCCCAGGACAACCAGGCCAGCAGCCAGCTGGAGGGACCCCAGAACACCAGCAGCTGTGGCAATTCCAGAAGTATCAACACCGAAATGCCTAACAAAGTGAGAGGTTAGTGCCCTATAGACTTTGGGACCAGTATTTGGGGAATTTGTCGGCTTCCTCCCCTGGGGGCTAGAAGGCATTGAGGAGACACTCCATTTTATAGTTTTCAGTGGCAACTCCAGCTCTTGGCCTGAGAGCCTTAGGGAGATACAGTGATCAGTCTTGGGGGGTAATCACTCTTGCTTTAACCTCCCTGGATCTGGATTGTGATCTGGGGTGGAGGTCTGGGGTGGGTATCCATCTTGCCAGAAAGCTGTGAAGACCCCAACATTTGGGATGAAAGCTCTCCTGTCTGGTGGAAGAGTCCTACTGTGGCAACAAGCCCAAAAGTCAAGTAATTAAGTGGCAACATGTCAAGGCAAAGGAAACAAAATAAACAGAAAAATGCAACCTTAGACTCCTATTTTGGGGGCAAAGAGGATCGAAGCATTGGACAGGAAGAGGATTGTGAGGTCAGAAATCCTCCTCCAAGAGCCCCAAAGGAAAATATGAGCGGGATGCAGGCCATAGAGGACCTTAAGAAGGACTTTAAAATCAAATAAGAGAAGTGGAGGAAAAATTGGGAAGAGAAATGAGAAGGATGCAGGAAAAGTATGAAATGAGGGTCAACAGCCTGACTGAGGAAAACAACACCTTAAAAAATAGACTAACTCAAATGGCAAAGGAGGCCCAAAAGGGCAATGAGGAGAAGAATGCCTTAAAAAGTCGAATTTGCCAGATGGAAAAAGAATCTCAAAAGCTCACTGAGGAGATTCATTCCTTCAGAGTTAGACTGGAGCAAATGGAAGCTAATGACTTTATGAGAAATGAAGATGCTGTTAAACAGATCCAAACAAATGAAAGAATAGAAGGCAATGTGAAATATCTCATGGGAAAAACCACTGACCTGGAAAATAGATCCAGGAGAGATAATTTAAAAATTATTGGACTACCTGAAAGCCATGATCAAAGAAAGAACCTAGAAATCACCCTTCAAGAAATTCTTAAGGAAAATTGCCCTGATGTTTTAGACCCAGAGAGCAAAATAGAGGTTGAAAGAATCCATCAATCACCTCCTGAAAAAGATCCCCAAAAGGAAACTCCCAGGAATATTATAGCCAGGTTCCAGAATCCCCAGATCAAGGAGAAAATATTATAAGCAGCCAGGAAGAAACAATTTCAGTATTGTGGAAACACAATCAGAATAGCACAGGACCTGGAAGCTTCTACACTGAGGGATCAAAGGGCATGGAATATGATATTCCAGAGGGCAAAAGAGCTGGGACTGAACCCAAGGGTCACCTACCCAGCAAAACTGAGTATTTTGTTTCAGGGGGAAATGTGGTCATTCAGTGGAATAGAGGACTTTCAAGAATTCTTGAGGAAAAAACCAGAGTTGAATAGAAAATTTGACATCCAGACACAAGAAGCAAGAGATGCCTGAGAAGGTAATCAGGGAAAAGAAATCAAAAGGAACTTATCAAAGTTGACCTATTTACATTCCTTCATGGAAAAACAATAATTGTGACTTATGAAACCTTTCTCAGTATGAAAATAATGGAAGAAGGGTGTATGGTCATATGAATACATATGTGAATGTGTGTATATATGTTTACAGTTATACATGGATAGAGGGCATAGGTTGAAGTTGTTGGGAAGGAATGATACTTAAGGGGTGAAATTATGAGATGAGAGAGGAAAGTGGCAAGAGGAGATGGGGAGAAACAGGGTAGGCTAAATTATCTCATGTAGAAGAAGCAAGGGGAAGTGGCTGTAGGGGAGGGGAAGAATAGGAAGGCAAAAAGGCAAAACCACATTCTCATTGAATTTGGTTCAGGGAGAGAATGACATACATACTAAATGGGATATCTCAACCTGCAGCAGAATAGGGGGAATGGGGATGAGAAGAGGGATGGTGGATGGGAGGGCATTCTTGGGGGGAGGGGAGGTTGGAAGTACCCACTATAGAAGAGGGACAGGTTCAAGTAGGGAATGGACCAGGTGGGGTGTGGGATGGGTGGGAGGGAATTATAAGCAGCCTTATCCAATATATCTTCTATGGTAACATTTTGCATAGTTATACATGTATAACATATACTGAATTACTTATCTCCCCAGAGGGAATGGGTGGCAAGGGAGAAAGGGAATGGATCTGAAATTTGAGGTCTTAAAATTAAATGTTTCAGATATATATAAATACTCTTAAAAAATCAGAAGATAAAAAAAAGAAACCTGTAATACTAAAAAAAAAATAAAAATACATATGTATACATATATATGCACACACATGTTCTTCCCTCTTGGAAATGTTCTTCCCTCTTTGAACCAATTCTAATGAGAGTGAGGTTCAAGAATTGCCTGCAGAGTCCACCATGTCCTCCCTTCACTGTAAAAGCTCTTCCTTACATGTATCCTTTATGTGAGAAAAAAATTTTCAGTTCTACCCTTTTAATTCCCCCCTTTTCCCCAGTGCATCTCTCTTTCTCGAATATTCATTTTTTTTAGGTCATCTCAACATCATTAACTCAAACCTGTTTTCTCTATGTAGCCTCCTTCTAACTGCCCTAATAATAATAAAGTTCTTAGGAGTTACATTATCATTTTTCCACATGGAAATACAAAAAGTTTGACTCTATTGCATCTCTTATGATTTCTTTTTTATGTTTACCTTTTTATGCCTCTCTTTAGTCTTGTATTTGAATATTAGATTTTTTTCTATTTAGCTCTGGTCATTTCTTTCTTTAAATTTTTTTATTTACTTTTAGTTTACAACATTCAGTTCTACAATCCCTTGAGTTCCAAATTTTCTCCCCCTCCTTCTCTTCCCCTCTCCTACCCTATCCCACCATGGCTACATGCAATCAGATACAGGTTCTACAAATACCTTCACATTAAACATTAGTCAAGTTGAAAAGAAGGATTATAACCAATGGAGTGAACAACGAGAAAGTATGGATGAAAAAAAGAGAGAGGGCAAGTAGTTTGCTTCAATCTGCATTCAGATTCTGTAGTTCTTTCTCTGGATGTGGATATCCCTTTCCATCATGAATCTTTTGGATTTGTCTTATAGCCTTGCCTTACTGAGAGGAGCCCAGTCTAACAAAGTTAGCCATCACAGTTACATTGTGTCTGTAATTGTGTACAATGTTATCCTGGTTCTGTTCTCCTCCCTCAGCATCAGTTTATATATGTCTCGGTTATTATGAAGTCTGTCTGCTCTTCATTTCTTATAGCACAATAGTATTCCATTACATTCATATACCATGACTTGTTTAGCCGTTCCCCAACTGATGGGTCTCCCCTTGGTTTCCAATTCTTTTAGCTCTGGTCATTTCATCAGGAATGCTTGAAATACTTCTTTGTCATTAAATATCTATTTTTTCCCTTGAAGGATTATACTTAGTTTTGCTGGGTAGGTAATTCTTGCTTGCAGTCCTAACTCCTTTGCCTTCCAGAATACCATATTCTAAGCCCTTTGCTCCTTTAATGTGGAAGTTGCTAAATCTTGTGTGCTCCTGACTGTTGCTCCATGATATTTGAACTGTTTCATTCTAGCTGTTTGCAATATTCTTGTGCTGCCGTTTTCAGAGCTAGGTCTAGGGGTCTGTAAATTTTACATGTTTCCAAGGTGTGATCTGGGGAGATGTGTGGTCACTGTTTTTCTGTTCTATCCTCTGATTTTTACCAGGAAGGTCCTGCTCTACTGCATCCCCGAACTCTAGTGTTCCTCTTGGTCCTACAACACTCCAGTCCCCCTGCTTTTCTGCAGTTACAGGCACTAGTGTTCCTTTCTTCTTTGGAACTGGGATCAGGGCTCCTGCTCCTTTGTGAGTGACCACAGGTGCTCCTCCTCCTGGGAACTGTGACCCAGAACTGCTTAAGGGCAGTAGACTAGCCCTAACCCTAACCCTAACCCTAACCCTAACCCTAACCCTAACCCTAACCCTAACCAGCTACATCTAATCCCAGCAAAGTGTCGCCTGTAATCTCTTTTTGGCCAACCATCTGACCCTTTTACCATCTCTGGGCTGAGTACTTTCAAAGCTGCTGCTGCCACTGTCATTGTTACCTTCAAAGCTTGCCACTATAAGTTCCAGATAGGCCTCTACCTCAGTGTCACAGATTTCTTCTGCCAACCTCCCAGGTTGTCTTAACTTGGAAAAATATCTTACCCTAACCTTATGGTGGCTCTGACACTCCAAAATTTGATTTGAGGTGTTATTTTAAAGTTGTTTGGAAAGGAATGTTTGGAGAGTTCAGTTGATTTGCTGCCTGTACTTTCCCATCTTGGCTCCAGACTATTTTCATGCACTTGGAAAAATTATTGGGTTTTGGTTTTCTGATCTGTAAAATGAAGGGATTGAACTAGATGGCCTCTGCCACTGCTTCTAGCTCTAACACATCGATGCTGTATGCTAAGCATATTTAGAACCAGAAGGAGTTTATCTAAACCTAAACCTACTGGAGTTTATCTCCTCTGACCTCAGGAAAGCAAAGCCCAGTGAGGGTAGTTAAGTGATTTGTTGTCTAAGGTCACACAAGTAGTAAGCCAAGATTCGAGTCCAGGTTTTCTGGCTTCCAAACCAGTACTCTTTCTACTGCAGCATGTTAAGAAAATATCTGTAGCTTTGGTTTTACACAGAAGACTTGCCTCCTGTGAGCCTGACAGTGGTCCTCCTTCAACTTTAGTTGAAGTGTTGGAGGGAGTGAATGAATTGACCTTGAGTCAAAGACCCAAATGGGGGGACTCTCCTTGAATGGGCTTCAGATATCCCACTGAATGATTTTGAAGCTGGCAGGATCAGCTGAGCAGAGAGGAGGGTGGGAGTGAGGAGTGAAGGAATGAGGATATTCATCAGGTAAGATATCCTTCCAAAATCCAAGGCATAGAGAGTAAGTCCCAGGGGAAAAGGCAAGAGATTGCCAACATCACAGAATACTAAGATCAAGAGAAACAGTCAGGGATGGTGAGGTAGAACCCTCATCTGTGAGGCAGATCAGGAAAAGGCACAAGTGGGCAAAGAGATGTCTCCGTCTCCCATACTATGAGAATGACAGGGGGATCCCTCAGGGGACTTTCCCATTCCAGGAGAGATTCTCTTACTGGCAGGAAAGATTCAGGTATAATTCAAGTCAGAGCTGGCTTCTTTAGTCCCCATGTGCACTGAGGAGTTTAGTCTTGGTACTTCCATAGGTACTAAAAACATCCATTAAATCATGCCCGTGGAAGCCATTCTTATACTTACAAAACCGCAGGAGGCACCAGTTGACACTTATGATCTAAAGGGTTCAGAAAAAGCCTCTCTTTGTCAAATATTGAAACTGTTGGTGGTCGATTATACAGTATACAAATGAAACTAACATTTATCCAATCCAACAAGCTCCTCTTTTATGCAAGTCTGCAATGCATTGCTAGACACCAGGCATACAAAGACCAAAAAACAATTAAATATTCCCAGATCATGAGGAGGGTACAGTGTGAATACATATGAGGATATCCAGAGTCATCTTTGGGGCTGCTGACAATGGTGGGGATCAGGAAAGACCTTCAGGAGCAGCTGCCACTGGATCTGAGCCTTAAGGAAGCATGGTTGTCTTAGAGGCAGAAGAGCATCCTAGGCATCAGAAACAACCTACATAAAGGCATAGTGGAGGGACATAATCCTTAGGAAACAGCTAGAACTCCTACATGATGGCAACATTATGTGAAGGGGACCAACATAAAATAGGTGCTTTATTCAACACCTCCTAAGTACTTGGTCCTGGGCTTGGTGCAGATGGTGAGAACAAATGAACCAATAACAAAAATTTTTATTTTGGACCTGGGTTGGTGATTTCACTGGTGCAAGTAGAGTGCAGGTTAGATACTGTTCCACCATTAACCTCATTGGTCAGAAAGAAAATTCACTTCTCTGAGTTAGGATTTTTATGATTCTACAAGAGATATGAGAGGTGGCAAGGCATACTTGATTGCATTGGGCTTGGAGTCAGGATGACTTGGATTCAAATTCTGCCTCAGACTTTTATTAGCTGTGTGACCCTGGGCAAATTCCTTAACCTACCTCTCATTTAATCTATCTCTGCCTCAATGTCATAATCTGAAAAATGGATTTAATAATAAAACCTATCATACAGTCATGAGACCAAATGAGCTAATTTATATAAAACACAAACTTAGTACTAAGAACAAGTGAGATATTTTTATTCTAAACCTTGGTTTGGGGTGTTTTCCATCTCTAGAGTTTAATGAGGCCTTGGGTGAAGTAGCCTGTGTTGACCTTCCTACAGGTGCTAACAGATTCTCACCAACTTCACCTTCTGATATTGATTTGATCCAAGGGGTGAATCAGCAGAAAACAGGAATAGGGCACTTTCAGACATTGTAAGAGTGTGGGGTGGGGGAGAGCCTTCGGTAGGAGGGAAGGAAGAGGGAGGACAGAGGATTCTTTCAGTAGCCCAGGCACTGCTGTGCCAATGTAATTAACAAAGTGATTCCATAATGGACACGGGCACCGTTTAATATCTCCCCAGCCCTCCCTGGAGCAGGATTTCAGATTGTCATGTTCAACACGGAAAACTAATTGACTCAATGTCTGCAGTGCACTGCCACAAACCCAATGCTTACTGACAAATAAATCTGCCATGAGTGGGGAGGAGCCCTTGGAAAGTCACTGGGAACACACACAAGCAGAATTGGTCAGAAATAGGTCAGGGATCTTCTGCTCCATGGTTTTTTATGGGCCTTTCCCCTAAAGTGATCAATCACCAAACAGGGAAGGTTTTCAATGTTATTTGTTACTTATTGTGCAGACAACACCCTCTTAGGTATTGTATCCTGTTCTGGGTACCATATTTTAGGAAACAAACTTGCAAACTGAAGAGGATGGTGACCTGGATTGGGAGAGAGCTATGGTGGAAGTAAGTAAGTTCATTTCACCTGGAAAAGAGAAGACTTGAAGAGCGGGACCATTTTTCTTAAATATCCTTTCTTCTTTTTTATGTAACCTTGGATAAGTCACTCTGTCTTCCTGAGACTCAGTTTACACATCTGTAAAATGGTATTAGTAACATGCAACCAGGATCACTCCAAGGAAAGTTGTTATAAACCTTAAAGAGATGTAAATTGCAATTATTATTATCAACCAAGAAAATATTTAAAATGGCTTAAATATCTTAAAGCACTATAAATTTTAGCTATTATTATTCAGAATTGGTGATATTTAATCTTGAAGACACTCAGAGAACTGGGCTGCTTAAGAGATAAAGGATTCTTCCACACTAGAGGTCTTCAAACTGAGTTTGTATAAACATATGTCTTGACCAGGCATGAGTTGGACTAAATGTCATCTGACAGCCCTTCCGGTTATGAGATTCTGTGATTTTTGGTGAGGAAACAATCACTGATTTTGAATATCTGAAGGACCAAGCTCCAAAACTCACTAGACATGGAATCTTGAACATTTCGCTTAACTTCCCTAGGCTCTTAAATCAGATATTTTTCCCCTCACTAGAATGTAAGTTTCCTTAAAGGCAGAGATACTTTTAAATTATATTTTTGTTTGTTTACATTGTATGCCCAGGGCCTAACATAGTGCCTGGTATATACAAAGTGAACAATTGATAAACGCTTATTGGATTAAGATGAATTGAACTTCAGTTTCTTCAGCGATAAATTGGGAATAATAATTCCTGTTTCATCAGTTATTGGATGCAATAACATATATATATATATATATATATATATATATATATATATATATATAAAGCACTTTGAAAACCTTATAATGTTATATTAATATGAGATTGTTTTGATTCATCTTGTCCTACTGGGCCCTAGAGGAAAAAAAACAGGGCTACCAAAGAGGATTACAGGAAGGCAAATTTCAACTGAGCATAAGGGAAACCTTAAAAATCTGATTATGGAAGAAGCTGTGCCTCCTCCATGGAGGAAAGTCCTCTCTGAAACGAGCCCTCTGATTTCCATCTAAGTTGTTTCCTCACCATCTCCTGGCTTCTTCCAATACAAACCATACTTTTTCACCATAGCTGGACATTCTCTTATTTTTTTCTCCCTTCTCTGGAATGCCTACCACCTTCTTATCAGCAAAAAAACCCTGCCATGATTTTTAAGATGCAATTCCAATCCCACCTCTCCCAGGAAGGAAGTCTTCCATGAGCATACTAAGTAACAGATTTCACCTTTCCCTCTCTGTGATTTTGTGAGCATATCCTCTGTTGTATGATCTTGTAATGTTTGCTGATGTTTCTTATTTATGGGCTTTGCCACCCTGACTAGACTGTGAAGTCTTTGAAATCAGAGATTGATTCTCTTAGACATTGAAATGATGATGATGTTGATAGTGATGATATGGTGATACAATACATTCAATGCTTGCAAATGACTTGCAAATATCCTCTGATTCTGTGTCTCCTGGAACACAATGGATTAGGCTTCTCATCAGGTCTCTATTCCCACTTCTCCCTGAACAGTAAATCTCTTTATAGCATCCCCTAGTAGTTATCTAGTCATCTAGCCTCTCCTCCAAGATCCCTAATGCAGGAAACTTATAATCTCCAAAAGAAACCTTTTTCACTTTGGGGGCAATCCCTGTTGTTAGGAATAACTTCTTTAAATTAAACTGAAATGGACACTGAGTAACCTCTCCCCATGAGTGTGTTCTCCATTCTGAGGGAAGGCCTGGCCCCTACCATCAGGGCATCCCAAGTCTGGTGGGATAGGGACACAAATGTATTCTTCCTCTTCTATATCATTGCTTTTCTTAGTGGGTACTTAGTGCCTGTAGGATGATGAACAGAATGTTTTCCTAAACTAACTAGGAACAACACAGGTCTTCTAGCTATGGCAGAAGTGCTATATTTAAATACTTTGAAGGATCCCTGAACTTATCAATGTGAAAACCAATGAGCTTATTTCTTCCATTGATACAGATCAAAATGCACGTTACTGCAATTTTTGAGTGTGTGTCCTCATAGATCCTTTATGGAGACACTTGGGATAACTTGGAATAACTTGGGATTCATGTGCTTCAGGTAAGTTGAAGGTGGAGGTAGCATAGAAGATGGTCCAATCATGGATGCTTTTAAATTGGGAGATGGGGTAGATTATCCTCAAGAGCATTCAACTCTTGTTTCCTTAAGAATTGGGAAAGAAAAGACCGCCTTTGAGAGAGATAAAGAACTTACTGTGACAGGACCCAGGGAGTAGTAGCCTCAGGGATAATTGAAATTGTAATGGCTATACTTTTCCCTACTATGTTCTCTAAGCAAAACCTATTACAAGACTTCCAAGATAAATTTTAGAGATCCCTTGATCCCAGAGACCTAATTCTTTTCTTGGGTGGTCACAGTAGGTTCCGTGGAAGATCTAAGAACTAAGTTGACCCTCGAAGAATAGGTAGGATGTTGTCTGGAAACTTCTTCAATCTTTCCTCTTCTTTTGGGTATTTACTGTTTTTTTTTTTTTTTTGGTCTGTCCCCAAACTGTGTGCTGCCACAGTGGTAAACACTGTTTGAATCCTAAGCAAATTGTCTCTAATTAAACAGTCAGCAGATTACAGCCTTTTGCTTCCAATTGTCAGGTTTCCTCTTCCTGAGGGAAGACAACTAGGGCTTAATGAGCTTCCCATCCAGGCTGTGTTTGTTCCCAACCAGGCTGATGCCCTACTTGCCCCTGGGCATATGCCTCATGCTTGAAACAGTTCCTTCTACCCAAAAAAGTTGTTTTTGCTGGAATCTGGGTCTGAGATGACATGGGCTGTTTGGTGACTGTGAGAATGTGCATCTGTGAAGAGGGGGGGAGGTAGAAGCCTGGGTGAATAAGCTACTGTGAATGTGTAACATGGAATATTTCCCAATGGCAACACATAAGCGGTTTTTCACTCTCACTGAGGGACTTCCCTTATGGAACTATTTGGCAGGGCTTCATGGTATAGTGTCTGAGGGGCATGCTATTTGGTAATCCTGAAATTAAATAAGAGAGGACAAAATTACCTTTGGCCACCATTTAAAGGCTGAAGCGATCATTATGGCAAGTCAAAAATCAGTTGCAGAGCTATTATCACAAAGAGTCCCAGTATATGTCAGGATAGGTGAAGTTTGGATCCTTACTATAATATGATCCCATCCCAGGTTTATTATGACCAATATCTCATTCCCATTATCCCTATCATCAGTTTCAGCAGCCTTACCCCATCTCCATCATCACTGTCCTAATCTCCATCATCCTTTCCATCCCCATCTTCACTGTCTCCATCCCTGGCATCATCATAACCATAGCTTTTTACCATCTTCACCCTCTTCCTCCCTCACCATCATCGTTAATGCTCTTACCATCGCTATCACCAAGGTTGCCACTGCTAACTCCACCATCATCACTATCACATCACACCATCGCCAGTAGCTGCCATCAGCATCACCATGATTTCCTTTATTTCACCATTTGCTAAATAGTAACACAATCACTATCTTCAAAAAGTTTTACATTCGTTGTATGGAAGAGGGATTATTATTGTTTTGCCTAAGCCCAAAAGGCAAAACTAAGACTAATATGGTGAAATCACACTGAGATACTTGGCTATAAGGGGGAAAACACAACCTAGGGAATCCATTTCCTTGAAAAATAATAAATTTGTCATCACAGGAGGTTTTCAAGTATAGGCTGAAGTTTTTGGAATGCTTTTAGAAAGGATTGGTACTTAGTTTGTGGTTAGGCTGGATGTCCTCTGATTACTTACTGACTTTGCAATTCTATGGTTCTAAGGTCATACAGAGAGTCGCCAGCAGGTCTGGGGTGAGAGCCAGCCAGCACCTTGATTCTAAGTCTCATGCTTCTTGTTAACTCTTCTTTACTCCATAGACCTCTACTCAAGAATTTCAATTCCCCCCCCTAAAACAACTTTGTCTAACAAGGGTTTTCCTCCCAGGCCTGAATAGCACACTTACTTCCAACTCTACCTGAATTTTTCTTGGTTCAGGAGATAGAGGAGATTAATAGACTATAAGGTTAATGAGGAAAGTGTTGTATGATCTTATGGTTCATGATGGACTATAGCTTACCTAAACATATTTCCCTTAGTATTAACTACAATGTTCAACACATATTTGGTACTTAATAAAAGTTTGCTGAATGAATAAATGAATGGATTTTTGTTGAATGGAGCTTGCCTGTGAGCTCTAGACCAGAATATTCTGTTTAAACTAAGATCTCTTTAGTAGAGTAGGGAGAAAGCCAATGGGACAGGGTGGGGGTTAGACAACCTCAATGACCTCAGAGAAAAGGCATTAAGTTGCCTTTTTAATGTTCCCAGTTAGCTCTCTAAGTACTAAGAATGTCCTTTCTCTCCATTTTCCTTCTAAATTCCTTGCATCATCTTTCACCTCTTAGCAAGTCAGGAAGGGAAGGAAATTTTATCACGCAATATAGAATCACAGAACTTGGCTCATTAGACCTTGAGAGGACTTTAGAGATCATCTAATCTAATAGTCTTGTCTTACAGAAAAGACCCAGAAAGGGATTTGGCAGGGGTGGGGGTGTAAGTTACTCAAGGTCACATAGCCAATCGATGGCAAATCTGGATTCAGAAGCCAGGACTCTACTCCCAGACCTGGACTGTTTCTACTACACCATGAAGCATCTCAAAAATCTGCATTTACTTTGAATGTGTTATTGAGAAAATGAGCTCAGGCAAGTGATACAGGCTGATGAAATATTTAAGAGAGAACTTACCCACTCTTGGTTTAATGTTGGCGCCTTTGAGCCCACACAGATGTTGTGTGCAGACTGTTGGTACAGGGTGCGGTGGGAGGGGAGGAAGTTGAGGGGGCCAGAGATATTTGTCTGTTTTTAGGGCTGTGGATGATAGCATGGAAAGAATAGAATCTCAGATGGAGCTGACAAAAAGCAAAAAGTATCCTCTCACTTCAGAAATATCTTTCTTTTTCCCCATGGCAGTGGTAGTGAGGACCAGACTTGAGGAGAAAGGATCTATAAATTGACTCCATATTGGCAATCCTAGTCTTCTACTTTAATTTTATGGCAGACTTCTCTCCAGGTTGTGTAGTTCACTAAGTACACAGTACCTATCTATGGCTACTGTTTAGTTAGCTAAATGTTTAGAGCCTTTGGAGAGGAAAAAAATCTTTTCCTTCCTTAAAATCACAGAGTGAACTCTGACAGCCTCACATTGAGCTCTGAACCTGATCACAGACTGAGCCCTGACCCTGGTCCCAGACTGAGCCCTGAGCCTGTTCATAGACTGAGCCTGATCCTGGCCCCACTCTGAGGCCTAAGCCTGGCCATAGACTGAGCCCTGAGCTTGACCATAGACTGAGCCCTGAGCCTAGCCATAGACTGAGCCCTGAGCCTGTTCATAGAGTGAGCCTTGAGTCTGGCCCCAGTCTGAGCCCTGAGCCTGGCCATAGACTGAATCCTGACCCTGGCCCCATACTGAGCCCTGAGTCTTTTCATAGATGAGAACTGATCCTGGCTCCAGACTAAACACTGACCCCGGCCGCACTGTTTACCCTGACCATGGACCCAGAATGAGTCTTCACAGACCAATAATCCTGAGCCCATCAACTACTAAGGAACACATTTTCTGAGTCACATGGGAGATTTTTTGAGATTCTAGGGAATTCAATACAGTTCATGTATCCATTACTTCAAGCAGAAGATGGTTATTTGCCATGGTCCATTAAGTACCACAGCAGACTTATCCTGTGAGCTCAAGCAAGTAAACTACCTTCTATTGGACTTAGTTTCTTCCTCTACCAAATGGGTATAGCAATTCTCTCCCTGGTCCTTCCACAGTATTGTTGTGAAGATCAAGTGAAATAACACACGTGAAAAATGCTTCAGAAACAATTAAGTGTTTCCATGGAAGGAAGTATTATTATCACCCCGATAGGGCCTAGCACAGGGTTGGCCATACAGTGGATATTTAATGAATGGACCGCTGATTCTTTTAGGTGGGAGGCAGTATGGACCTGAGACAAGCCCTTCCACTTACCCATACTAGCTGGGGCTCCGTGTCATCCACAGGATCAAATATAAACCATGTTGTTCACCATTTAAATATTTCCACAACCTGTCTCCTCTCAGCATGTCCAATCCTCATATCATATACCTTGTGACCTGCCACAAAGGGCTACTCTCTGTTCAGCGCAAATGCTGCTCCATCTCCAAACTCCAAACTCAGGGTTTAAACTCCCACAGGGCAGTAACAAGACCCCCCCCAAATTGCCCTGCAATCACTGAATAACATTTTTTGTTGTTGTTGTCATACCATTGTTGTTTACTGGTTTTCTGGCTAGGTGGCTCAGTACAAGGCCTGGAGTGAGGAAGACCTGAATTCAAATCCAGCCTCAGACCCTTAGTAGCCCTGAGAGTCTGTGCAAGTCACTTAACCAGTATTTGATTCAGTTTCCTCAACTGGAAAATGGAGGTAAAATAGCCCCTATTTTACATTACTGTAAGGATCAAATGAGATAATATTTGCAAAGCACTTAGCATAGTTCCTGGGACATCTTAGGTGCTTAATTCTCTTCCTTCCTTCCCTCCCTCTCTCTTCCTTCCTTCCTTTCTCCCTTCCTTCCAGTCAAGCAGAAACCAAGGACTCAGGGATTTTGTCCAATAGTAAAATGATCCCCTCCTCTTTGCCCCATAAAGAACAAAGTTGAAAGGAGCTGAAGAGTCCACTTCATAGTTTTAGATCCAGAGCTCAGACATCATTTAATCCAATCTCTATCTTTGCATCATTGCACTGAGCCTAAGGCCCAGAGGTTAAATGACTTGCCCAGAGTCACACAGTTAGTAAGTAGGATTTCAAATCAGGTCTCATAATTCTGAAGACAGGGCTCTTTCCACTGAACCACAGCACATCTCAATCTCTGACTCACCAAAAATCCTCTCTACTCTAGCCCTAAGTATCCATTCCTTCCATTGACAAGAAACTTAAGTCAGCTCACTCTTCTTCTAGAGAGATGGATTTGTTGCTGTTAGGGAGTTTTCTTTTTTATGGAATCTAAACCTGCCACTTTTCAACTGCCATTTCTTATGCCTTCTAGGGTCAGGCAGGGCAAGTCAAATCCTTCTTGAGCATGATAGTCCTTCAAATTTTTGACAGTACTTTAAGATCTCCTTTGACACTTTAACCTAACATTGTCAGTGCCCTTCAACTGATCTTTGTATGGTAGAGTCTCCATACTCTTTTTCTCCCCCTTCACTGTCCTGGTTACTCTTGTCTGTATGTGTTCCAGGCTGTTAATGTCCCTTCCTGGGGTGTGGACTCAGGAAATGCCCACAATACTCCAGATAGGATATAACAAGGAGGACAGAGTGCAGTCACAGGAATATAATGGAAGAAAGGTTTTTGGCAGTTGTCTGAGGCCTGTATAGCCTTGTTTGCTTGCAGATGACTGATTGTTTCAAATACTTGCAGGTGGGCACACTAGTGGGGCTGTTAGGACTGCTGGTATGGGAGTTCAGAAGTGGCCATGGGGCCCATTAACTTACAGGAGGAGCCACGCCCCCACACCATCTTTCCACAATCCTTCTGACTGAATGAACCTGGATCATGGGAAGAAAACATGTGAAGAACTTGCCATATAGAAGACCCTGTGCTCCTTACTGGTGACACAAAGATGAAAAGTCTGATGAGGAGATGTGAATCTTGGATACAGTTCACACTTGTGGGAGGAGTCAGAAAAGATAACAGTAATAGACTGCATTTGTGTAGAGATCTAGAGTTTACAGTGAAGATTCTGTACACAACTTCTCTTGAGCCTCACAAAACTCTTGTGAGGTAGGCAGTACAAATCTTATTATCTTCATTTTACAGATGAGGAAACTGAGGCTTAGAGGGGTTAACCAGCTTGTTCATGATCACGAAACAAAGGAAGGGCTGCATGGTCTTGTTTAGAAAAGTTTAATCCTTTTATTCTGCCCTGATCCCTCTGGAAGTCTGGGGAAGGTGATGGAAGAATAATATTTTTAAGTGCGTAAAACATAATATGTAGAGTAACAAAGGAAACCAGTTATATTGAATGCAATTTACAAAATATTCAAATAAAACATGTTCACAGACCCCAGGTAAAGAGCCCCTGGTCTAATAGAAAAAAATTGGTTTTGAATTCTGACTGTTATAAGTTACTTTTATGACCTTGGACAAATCCTTAACCTCTATGGTCCAAATGTGCAAAATAAGAATGTTGTACTTCATAATCTTAAAACGAATGTTAGCCCTGGGACTCAAACTCTTCTCCTCTGAAGTCCAGCTTTCTTTCCTCTGTATCACACAATGACTTCTGAGGGACCAGCTTTGGTAGTCTAGGATCCCAGGATGCCTTCTGATCTTTAGGAAGACTGGGGAATCAATGTGATGACCAGTTACCCTTTCCACTATTATGTCGATTTCAGTGATAGCAAATCTCCAGCAAACAGTGCCATTGCCTCTGTTTTTACTATGGCTAGCAGTGAGGCTGGAAATCACCTTCCTATTTCTATTCATCTCACAAAGTCCCTCACTACAGTTTTTCTTCTTATTATTTCCTTAAGGAACCCACTTAATATGAAACTCAGCACCACGATGATAATAGCGGCTGGGCTTGTTTTATTCCAAGCCGCATGATGCATAAACATTTTAAATCTTCTTGGCTATGCATGAGTGTGCCCTATAGAAAGGAAGAAGGAACATAATTTGGGGCTAAACTACCAACTTAACGCTGCACCAGAGAATTTCCAATCACTTCTGTGGCCTTCAGCCGTCTCTCTAAACAACTAGCTCCAACCAAGGGGAAGTGTCAGGCAGATTTCATCACAATAGAAGGAAAAGCTGCTTAATGACTAGGGCCGTCTAGAAATGCAATGGGCTGCCATAGGAAGTTAGTGAATCCCCCATTGCTAAAGGCTTTGAGTGGAGGCCTGATGACCACTTTTAAGGAATGTGGTCCATGGGTTACATGCTTTAGGTGGGAATTAGACTAGATGCCCCCTGAGGTCTCTCTATTTCTGAGATTCTGTGATTCCAGGGCTCCTCCTGCTTCCAAGTTGAAATATTTGGTGGGTAGAGACATGGATGGGTATGGTCTTTTCCATTTGGGAAACTTTCCCTTCCACTGTCCACCAAAAGGTGGGAGCCAGCAAGGAAATGAGTTTCCCTGCGGGGAATCCTGTTGTTGTTTGTCCTTCATTCTTGAAGAGGACCATGGAATCAGAGAGAATCCTGTATTTCTAACTTTTCAGCTGCATTGACAAACCAATTTAGAAATCTCTCAGCGTGTATAGAATTCCTGACGCAGCAGCTCATTTCCCACGTTGGAGTTCTTTTTTCTCCTCTTATTTTTTATCTTTTCCCCTGACTAAGGAATTGTTAGCCATGAAAGAGAAATAGGCAGTCCTATTACATGGTTCTAGGTTGGGGTTCCCAGTGGTTTTTCTACTGTGACATGTGCATGAGAATTCCCAAGCTCATAGGATTTAGAGCTCAGATCAACACCATCCAATCCTTGTATATAGGAGGACACTGGAGAGCAAGAGCAAGTTGCCCAAAGCTATATGGGTAGAAAGCAGCAGATTGGATTTGAACTCAGGTCTTCTGCCTTCAAATCCAGTAATCTTTCCATAATACCATCCTGCTAATGGCTATTCAAGATCAACATAAACTCCTTTGTTTGGCTCTTAGAGCCCTTCAGAATCAGGCCCCTCCTTACCTTTCCTGTCTTCCTTACACCTTACTCTCCTCCCTGTCTGGGATTTGGAGACTTGGTTCTCCTTGCTGTTCCTTGCATTCAACATTCCATTTCCTAGCACAAGGCATTTTCACTGGCAGTGCCTAATGCCTATAATCCTCTTGTTCCTTAGCTTTGACTCCTGGCTTTCTTAAAGTCTCATCCAAAACCTTACCTTCTACTGAAAGCTTCCCCCTGACCCCTTGATGCCAAAGCCTTGTCTCTGTTGTCTCTCTCCAATTTATCCCGAAAATCTCTTTTTGGGCAGAGTTGTTCCATGTTTCCCCATTAAACTTGAGTCCTTTGAGGCAGGGACTGTTTTTTCCTTTCTTTCTATCAACACTCAGCACAATGCTTGTCACATAAATGTTTCAAATATGTTTGTCTATTTGACTAGTACATAGGGCAGTCATCTGTCTATCCATAGATTTAACAATCACATGCATGTGTATTTACATAAATCCATTTACATCACAGCTACTTCCTCACTCATTTACAGCTTGTAGTCATAGCCTACCTTCCTTTAATCTTTATAAAATACATTCTATTCCTCACCACAATTCTGTGAAGTAGATATCGCAAGATTTATTATTACTCCCACTTTGCAGATGAACAAACTAATACTTAGGGGTTAAGTGACTTTTCCTGGATCACATAGCTAGTGCATGTCAGAATTGGGATTCAAACTCAGGTCTTTTGACTCCAATTATATCACACTACCTATCAGATACTGAACTGACACATTTACCCATAATCACTGCTCTCTCTCTCTCTCATTTCTCTGTCTCTCTGTCTCTGCTTATTTGTCTCACACACATCCTCTCTGTTTCTCTGTTCCTATGTCTCTGTCCCTTTCTATCTCTCTGTCCCCGATTCTCTGTCGTTCTGTGTCTATCTCTGCCTCTTCTCACATACATACCCTCTGTCTCTCTTTGTGTGTATCTTTCTCCCCTTTTTTTCCCTGTTTTTGATAGACAGGCACACACACAGGCGCGCTCGCACACACACACACACACACACACACACACACACACACACACACACTCTCACATACACACCCCAGAATGTTATCATGGGGAAGGAATATTAAGGTCAATACCCTGGGAGTCACTACTCTACCCTGACCATGAGGCATAGACTTATGTCACTGATTACCTCCCACTAATGTGTGTAATACACAAAAACACACATTGCCTTCCCAGCTCCCCTATCTTTAATGTCCTATACTGATGAGGAGCTAGAAGGATATTTAGTTGGTCAAATTCAAATAGACAGCCTGTGTGACTTTGTAGCTTCCTCATCCCTTATTTCCCCTAAGGGTATACACTGTAGTTGGGAGTAAGCCCTAAGGAAAGCATACACAACAAATTGAGACCAACAAGACATTTGTGATCACCCCTCACCCATCCCAGCATGTCCCAAGGGAAGGCCACCATATAGTCTGGATGTCTGTAGGTCTCTCGATGGTGAGCCCTCTCTAACATTGACCCCAGTCTCTGATGAATTTTCCCAAATGCTCCATCACTACAGAATGCTCTCACTCCTAAGCCTGGGCTCTGGCTCCATGCTACCCCCATTTTACCCCAGCAGCTTTTACACTCATCAGCTCCCTTCAAAAGCCTGCCAACAGTGCTGGCAGGAGTCACACTCTCCCTTTTCCAGCTGCTCCCAGGCACATGAGAAATGAAGGAGAGAGCTTGTCTTCCATGATGCTAACAGCAACATCTGTACTGTTTTATTTTCACAGCTCGAAAGTGGCTCAATCTGCTGACATATATGTGTGAATATAACCCTTATCTGCCATGTAGATTCCCATATATATTCTCTCTCTCTCTCTCTCTCTCTCTCTCTCTCTCTCGTCTCACACACACACATTCCAATTGAATACATTCCACTGCATTGTACAGGTAATAGATACTGACAAAACAATACTGAAGAAAGAAATTGTGTATTCAATTACTATATTCATGAGCAGTTGGGGAAACTTTACTTATATGACTTCTTTGCTCAAACATCTTCATTATGTAGGAGATAAAATCAAAACTCCTCAGTCTGGCATTAAAGGTCATCCACATTCAAGTCTCTACATACCTTTCTTCTAGTGCTGTACATGTCATCTGGTCTTCTTAAAAATTGTATAATAACAATAATAACTATAATTTCTATAGCTCTTACCACATACCAGGCACAATGTATTAAATGCTTTACAATGATTATCTCATTGTATCCTCACATTAACTTTGGGAGATAGGTGCTATATTATTCCCATTTTGCAGATGAAGAAACTGAGGCAAGCAGTGTCACAAACAAGTCTCACCTCTTCTAGGTAACCTGCCATGATCAGCTCAATTGAATTAGATCTTTCCTCTTCTAAGTCGATATAGCATTCACAGTCATTATCACTTATTTCACTTCTAACCTAGCTGCTGGTGTTTACATATTATCCTGTATACTAGAGTATAAACTGGGAGCAGAAATCACAGCTTATTCCTCTTCATATCTTCAGGCTCAAAGCACAGGTCACTGAACATAGTAGGTGCTTCATAAATATTTAATAATTGATCAAGTTTGACTTGAGGGGGACTTGGAAAAAAACAGGTCTCCCAGTTTTGAAAGAAAAAGGAAATCAGTATAAAAGCATAGAAATTTGAAGGGAGAAGGCAGTGGGATTGTAGTTTCTGAACTTCAATTCAGGAAGCCTAGGATCAAGGTATGGCTCTGGGGAGGAAAAAAAATGGAAGAAAAAAAATCTTTGAGGCATAGAATCATGGAATCTCAGAGACAGCCAAAAGGAACCATAGAGGGTTTCTAGTCTTCCCTTCTACCCAGCACAGAAATCTCTACAGAGGACAGTCAGCCCGCTACATTATCTCCCTAATCAGAGGGACTCGAATTTGCAAGCATATTAGGATTCATGCCCTTTGCCAGAAAGTGAGCTTTCTTGGGAGCTCCCTTCGCTAATGGTTCTTCTATTCTAGCACAGCCTTGGTAATTTCAAATCCCCACTTGGGATTCTACTCTGTCTCTTTGCTAGGACCAAGTCTAGGAGCAGCACAATGTTCCTAACTGGCAGTGGCTACTGATCAATCCTCAAGGGAGACTAGGCTGGGCTGTGCAGCCTGAGGGTGGCTATGACTTGGAGATAAGGAGATATTGTGTGTGTGTGGGGGGGCATCTACCTCCTCCCCACCAGAAGCCATTAGCAATCTGACAAAGAGAGTGAAGCTGAGCCAGCTTGGGTTTTTAAAAATCATCATTGCCCCTGACGTTTACATAGTGCTAGCAGGTTTGCCAAGCACTTTAGGTGAATTATCTTATTTCAACCTCACAACAACTGCATATGATAGCTAGCGCAAATAGCATCACCCCCATTTTACACTTTACAAAACTGAGGGTTAGGAGAGATGGAGCCTTAGCTCCCAAGTGTGAGAATGAAGACTCATAGGATCATGAGAGTAAGGCTAAAAGAGAATTGAGGCATCGTTTTATGGAAAAGGAAACTAAGGCTTGGAGAAATGAATAAGCATGTATTCTAAGGGTTTTGTCCACATGCTAACCTGAGTTCGGTGATTCTTTTTCCAATGTCCTTTCACAACTCTGCCAAGCTATGGCTCTTAAAGGTTTCCTATCTTCATTCTAGCTCTCTGCTTATCAGTATTCTGACTGTCCTTCAAGGCTCTTCCCTACCATACCTTTCTAGGAAAGCTTCCCTGACTACCCAAGCACAAATCATATCCACCTCTCCTTCTCTGAGTTTTGTAGTCCAATACACACAATCTAGATTATATCCTAGCATCTACTGTTCTCTGTTTCATGCATGACAAACTTGTCTCCCCAGGGAGCACTAGACAGGAAGCCAGAAAACATGGATTCTCATCTCAATCATGTCATTAGCTAGTTATATTAGATGAGCTAGGACAAGTCTTGCCCCACCTGCAAAAGCAATCTAAAGGATTCCTTCCAGTGCTGACATTTTATATTCTGATTTTTATTCTATGTTCTCAAATCTCTCTCATCCCTAATATTCTGTCTGTGATTCTAAGGTACCTGAGTTATGGTCTCATCTTTCTCTTGTCTCCTAGGTTGACTGTGATACCTCGTGCCATGCTTCAAGGTCTCCTGCTGAGAAAAATCTTTCTCTCTCTGTCTCTGTGTTGCTATTTATTAAAATTCCAAACCTCATGAATACTGAGCAGTTCAAGCTCTAATTACCAGCTATTGTTAATTATGCAGAACCGTCAGCAATTTATTTTTATATATCCAGACAAATCCAGCGCCTTTGGAAATATTGAACCCCGTTCTGTGAGAGCCAAGACTTGCCAACATCCTCCTGGTACAAGGCCATGGGAAGGAGGTGGTATGGCTTTGCTTTCAATGCTATCCACATTCAAGTCCATTTAATTCAGTTAAATTCAATGTGTTTTTGCTGAGTTAGCAAATCAACAAGCATTTATTAGGTACCTATGACTGGCAGTGTACTAAGCTCTGGGGACACAAAGGTCAAAGAAGGTCTCTGCTCTCAAGGACCTCACAGCCTGATGGGGGTAGGGGGAGACAACATCCAAACACTGATGTACTTAAAAGATACATACAATAAAAACTGGACATGAACCACTCCTCCACTCTCCGAAACACATTCACACTTTACAGATGAGGAGATGGGGCTCAGAAAGATCATTCAATTGGCTTAATATCACAGAACTAGCGATTGTTAGTTCATACTCTGGAACTAGGATTTCACTGCTCTTCTTGTTTACCTGGAACATATCAGGAGCTAATTAATTCTTAGATAATACACAACAGCTGTTTGTGTCCTGCTCTTGGCCTAAGAAACTACATTGTAAGTACTTTGTACACATTTCACATTTACCTCTCTGTGTATATTTTCTCTCCTTTGGAATGAATGTAAGCTTACTGAGAGTAGGGACTGTTTTGTGTTTTGTCTTTGTATCACCTAGAATAGGTCCTTATAGACACAGCTTTGTTGTTCAGTCATTTTTTTAGTCCCCGTCCAACCTTTTGTGACCCCATTTGGGGTTTCCTTAGCAAAGATACTGTAGTGGTTTGTCATTCCTTCTCCAGCTTATTTTAGGAATAAAGATACTGAGGCAAAGAGGGTTAAATGATTTGCCCCAGGGCTACTCAGTAAGTATCTGAGATCAGATTTGAACTCAGGAAGATGAGTCTTTCTGACTCCAGGCCCAGCACTCTATTCACTGCACCACCTTGACACCCAGACACTTTTCTACTTTTTTTCTGAATTGAACTGAATTGAATTAAATTGAAATTAAATGGAATTTAATTTAATGAAATGAAAATTAATTTAATGAAATTTCCACAGAATAGTAGGAGAATCAGCTGACTATTGCCTCCAATCTTCATATTTCTGTAATGATTTAGTAGGGAATCAGTATAGGGCATTGGTGTCACCCTAGCTGGTGGGACCCTCCAAACAGAAGAGCTGAGAGTATTCTATAGTTAGCAGATGAAAGTAGCTGGGAGTTCTGTCCCAAGACCTTGGTCAGTAAATATGGGGAATTCTATTCTGAAGATGAGTTAAACGTCTGCTGTATTATAGCCCTGTAGTTTCATCCCAAGGTGGTGGGATATAAGGATACATCAAAGACATCCATGCATAGAACAGAAGCTAGAACAGCATGGCACTATAGAAAAACACTGTATTTGGAGTCAAGTATCCCAGGTTCTAATTGTGGCTCAGTTGCTATATGCATCCTACCTGCGTGACCTTAGACCCTCTCTAGGCTTCAGTTTCCCCATCTGTAAAATGAGAGGCTTGACCTCTCATTGACTTTAACTCTCATTCCATGATCTTATGATGGGAGGATTAGCTCTTAATCTTTGAGCTTACCAGCAGAGCTCCCTTATATCTTTGGTACCCAAATATCCCCAAAATGTGGAGGATTCATAGGCCTGAGACTCAGGCTCTCTACTTTCTCTGGTAGGCACTTTGTAACAAGGACCTGCTTCAGTAAAGAAAGTTAAAATATTATCCAGTATCTTCCATTTAAAAACCCAGGAAAATACATGTGGTATACTTCTGCATTTTGAGTGAGCCAAGATTTTGCCCATAGGATTGGGCAGGCTCCGCCCATGCAAAGGATATTATTCATACTAATGATGGCCCCTTCGTAGCTTAGTAAAGAGTCCTGATAAGTTGTTATGGCAAAAAAGAGAGAGAGGGGAGAGAGAGAGAGAGAGAGAGAGAGAGAGAGAGAGAGAGAGAGAGAGAGAGAGAGAGAAAACAGAAACTTATCCCTTGGCTCAATCTTCTTACAGTGAGCTACTGAACACTGACTGGACTTTGTAATGAATGACCAGTCCATCCTGAAAAAATAATGGAATTCTTCTAGCTTGACAGTACCCTCCAGAGACTGTGGTCATATGGAATAGCCTTGGAAGACCCAGACTCATGTCCATTTTAGGATGAAACAATGGAGGAGACCTTGCATATACTGCAAACATACATAGTTAGTCATTCAGTCAATAGCATTAATTAAGCATGTACTAGGTACTAGGAGTTATGTCAAGTTCTAGAGACACGAAGACAGGCTAAACAAATACCCAATCCAACCCAAAACCAACCAAACATAAAACCAAAAAACCAATCCTGAGCTAAACCAAATGAAAACCATAAAAACCAGTTCTTGCTTTCAAGGAGGTCACAATCCATGGGTACATGTATAACAGTGCATAAGAAAGTAAGCTTCTATCTCTAGGAATTAATTTCTAGCTAACCCAATTTTTTCCAGGTTCTCCTCAAAATACACCCATAAGTTGGGGTTCTGGGATATGTAAGTAAAAATGCAAAGAGGAGTGGGAATGCAGACACTGAACTGCAAAGGAGAAGGCCTTCAGGTACAAAATAAACATTCTACTTATGAGAAAGGATAGGAAACTTGAGTTGATCAATTGCTGATGAAGGGGCCAGCAAAGACCGTGAATCGTCTTTAGGGCACAGATTGTATTACTAGCTTGTCCCTTTGTTCCTCATCTATATAACACAGATGAGTCTGGGAAATGTAACTGTCTAAATTGGGACTGATCACTATAAGGCAAGGTGGAATTCCTTACTGAAGGGATTGGCTTTGAACCAGAAATGTTTGTTGCTGGCGATGACCAATGTCAGAGCTGAGACTTGGAGGAGATTGAGAAATCAAAGAGAAGAAGCTTCGTTCCATCCCAGAATAGTTGACCTATGTGACAAGATACTGGAGCACTCCAACTGAAAAGAACACTGTAACATTCCAGTTCAAGAGACTGTAGTACATACCAACAAAAGATTGTGAAAGACTGGAACTACCCATTAAATAATAAGCCCAAGGGAGTCCAGCAGGTTGACCCATCCAGCACTGATGTTATACTCTGAGAATATCTCAATGGCCAAATGACCTGCCTGGCAGCTGACACCCATCAGCCAAGTGACCATTCTAGACTGCCCAAGAGTAGGCACACCCAGTGACTGAATAACCTCCCCAGTAGAGACCAGCAACAAATCAATCCATCCAACCCAAAACACTCTGCCTTACAAGGAGCAAGGACAGCAAAGGTCATGCCCAACTAGGATTCAGCTCTGCTGAGATATGCAATTCATCTGTCTGCTCATCCATTACTGATGCCACACCACATAGCAATCATCATGAAGACCCTCTGGAGGAAGAAAGGGTCAGGTAGTAAGTTGTCTGTTGCCTTGGCCACATGGGTTCTCTACATATGTGCCTTACCACCATTGTCCTTTAAGTTTGTATATACTCTTCCATTCATGGATTCTGTGTATATTTGTGGGAGAATATGTCTCAGGTATTGGGGAGAGTTCTTTGTTACTAAATGCTCTTCCTATGCTACTTGAGTGAATACCTTTGCTAGAGAAGTAAGTCTATGATCTTATGGTTAAGGAGAGTCATACAGGTAGAGGCTTGTGAGCTGGTGTTAGAAGGCTATTGACTCACAGAAATACCTCTTGAACCCTAGCAACTGTCCTAGAGAACACTAACCCACCACCAATGTCAATGGGTACCAAGGGAATGAATACAGAGAGGGTGTTACACACATTGTGGAATAAATGAGGCATTATTATAGATAATTTGTCTATGCAGCTGCCTACCCCTCTTAAATATCTTTCTTCCCTCTCTTAAATATCTTTTACAAGAGATTTTAACAACAGGGATTAATTAAATTGTCATTTTCCCATGTTGATCTAGAGACCAAGGTGGATAAATATCTATTAATTAATGCAGCTAAATAAAGAATCAAAGAGGCTTTCAAAAATACCATCCCCTCCCCAACCATGACTACCACACAGTGCTTTCTAGCAGTTTTAGGGGGGATAAAGGGGGCTTCTTGCTTTTCCTCAAATGCAGCACTCATCTCCTACCTTCTAGCCTTCGAATGAGCTATCCTCTCCCATTGGAATGTATATGCTTTCCACTTCCATCCATTTCTCATATCCCTGGCTGAAGCTCCATATTCTACCTGAGACCTTTCCTAATCCCCACTAGCTGCTAGTCCCCCACACCACCCTATCACATTCTATTTTATATACAGTGCCAAGATCAGTAGACAGCTTGCTCCTAAGGGGACTCAAATCCTTAAATGCCTTACTCAAGAGTTCCAAAGTTTCCAAAGGGATGCTTCTTTCAGACTCAGATAGGCAGTTGATCACAAGGTCATAGATTTAGGGGTGAAAAGACCTTGGTGGCAGTCTATATATGTAAGCCCTCTCTCTGTCTCTCTGTCTCTCTCTCTATTTCTCTCTCTTTCCCTCTCTCCCCCTTCTTCCCTCCCTCTCTCCTGCTCTCTCTCCTTCCCCCCAGGTAAACTCCTTGAGAATAGACTCTATTTTTGCTTTTGTCTTTATGTCTCCAGTACCTGGTAGATCAACTACCACGTAATGATTACTTAATAAATGCCTGTTGATGGATGATGAGGAGGAGGATAATGAAACATTATACATGCATATACCCATCAGTGATAACCTCTATTTCTATAGCACTAGGAAGGGTGCAAAATACTTTACTCACAGCCTTATGAAGTATTTTACATCAATATTATTCACTCTCATTTTGCAGATTCTGAAGGAATTGGGGTTCAGAGAAGTTGTATAACTATCCTTAAGTCTCACAGCTGAAGTTGGGATGTTTTAGAAAGTTCTGCTTTACTGCATCTAATGGGACAGACTTGGATTTCACACTCAGGAGATGCAGCAAAGTCTAAAGAGGGGGATGGGGATGGGGCAGATCCTGCAGTCAGGGAGTACCTAGTCCAAAGGGAATTTGCAGACACTCCACCCCAGTTTAAGATTGTCCTCAGGGGGTTCCGGCTCTGGTGGATGAGAAAGGGACCCTACAATAATGACACACAAACATTCAGAGCACTTATTGTGCTGAGGTGCTTTTTTTTTTCCTGTGGTGAGATACACTCTCTAATTCAGGGAGCAAAATCCATTACCAAGCTTTCTGGCTGAGCTTTCTTCTTGGAAGGAACCTTTCTTCCATTCCCTTGTAAACTCCTCTCTTTGTTCTGCCTCCCCAATTACTGATAAGGGGCCAATCTGCATAACAAGAGCCTTTTGCCTCTGATTTTGCTCCTCTAGTCTTGTCTCTAGGTTTAGAGGCAAAAATTAAGATGCTGGCTGCTCCCCAAGTTCTGAGTTAGAGGGGCCTTCTATTAGAATCTGTACTTTGGAGCTGGCTCTAAAGAAAGGGGTGGGGGGCAAGTAGTGAGGGGAGGAGGATCACAGAGATGGAAAAGAGCAAAGCTCCAGAGGCAGAGGATCTATGCTCGAACCAGACCCTGCCATTGGCTCATATAGTGACCTTGGGCAAATTGTTTCCCCTCTGGGCTCTAAATCAAATTTCCATGCTATAAAATGAGGGGTTTAAACTAGATTCTCTTCAGTAAACATTTATTAAGCTCCAAGAATCATAGGCTTTTAGAGCTGGAAGGAACATTAGGGAGTCTCTAATCTAAGCTTCTCATTTTTCATATTAAGCAAATTTTGATCCCCCATTCTAAAATCATAGAACTAGTTAGTGGAAGAGATATGAATGGAGCCCAGGACTTCTGATTCCATTTTCAGTATTCTTTCTGATGTATTCTAGGTTCAGGACCACTGAGAGCTGGTTCCCTATAGGGATGTTTGCAATAATTTTCCGGGTCCTAGGGGTAATTCTGTGGATGACTATCCTACCAACACTAGCTTACAAGCCCCTACTGGTATTACTCCCAATAAAAATCATCCAATATATAGGTTTTTAGCAAAGGTATTTACTCAGATGACTTAGCAACAACACTATTCCCTCCCTCCTCACTCCCCCCCCCCCACACACACACCAGGTATGCACAATCGCACTAATCCTCAGTTTTAAGTGGGAAGAGGAAACATGGATTTAATGTCAAATATTAGTCAGGTAGAAGTGTAGGGGGCACACAGAGTCAAGGAAATTCAAAACTCTGTAATGTCAGGATCCAATGTCTTTTCTCTGTCTGGAGCGTCCTAATGATATTTATGGTGGGGCATAAAATTAGTTATGTATAACTTTTTGTGCTACTCTGCTAGGATGATTCCTTGCATGGTATATTGTCTCTATATAACAAATGGCTCAGCTGTACTTGATTCCTGTATGACTGAATGTGTAGTTCACCTGAGCTTCTTCCTCCTATGGTATATCTTAGAAGGACAAATAAATTTGATGCTGGACTGAGAAACTGCTGGGCAGTTTCTTTGGGATAGTACCAAACAAATCACTCTGCCTTTGGGTAGTTGTCACCAGAAGGGTCACCCTATAGCTTTATGTTGCTGTTGATCAATGCTAGACAATCCATTTTACCTTTGACATGTGACTTCCTGACTAGAACAGGCAGGTTGATAAGCTCCTAGGCTCTTTCCAGGGAATATTGCTGTGGCTGAATCACTGCTGCTAGACCCATCGATTCACAGTCCTCACTGGGCTCACTTTGCATAAGGCTTTGATAGTCTTTTCCCACTTTCAGGCCCTGGCTCTGCTAGGTGCTACTGCATTCTCTTCATTTGGAGCATTATAGTGCTTTTTCAGCTAGGGCAATTAACTTGGGTTTGGCAGAATCTTCTTTCCTTCAACTCCCTCAGACATAAGCTCTGAGGTTAGTTGTCATGGCCGGGTAGGAGATGGAAGAATTCTAACCTCTATCATTTAACAATCCTTTCTGCCTCTAAATCTTTTACTGAGTTTGTTAGGAACTCTTGTTCTCATAGTAGCATAGCCATGGGGATGGAGATTCTTCAGTCAGTCAATAAACAGTCAGTCACTAAACATTTACTAAGCACTTAGATGCCAACCATTGTACTAAACCTTTAAGATACATGGAAAAATAAAAATGACATCTGTCTTCAGAAGACTTATATTCTAATGAGAGATACCACATGTAAATAACTAGTTACATACAAATGTATGCAGGGTATATGAGAGGTAATCTCAGAGGGGAAAGGAAAGAACCAGTATCTGGAGAAGACTTCTTAGAGAAAGAAACCTTACCTGAACCTTGAAGGATGAGTGAGATGGGGGGAGCATTCTAGGCATAGAGAACTGAGTCAGGAATAGCACAGAGATTAAAAACTAAGTCATTTGGTGTTGGTAGGAGGGTAAAGCATATGGGAAGATAGCTTAAGGTCAGATTATGGGGAATATCAAATGCCTAATGGAAGAATATGGACTTGAAGTTCAACACTATATTCTCTTCCCTTGTATTTTCCTGCCTTTTTCTGTTAGTTCAAGGTCAGTCAGCCTTGTGCTGGTACTCAGTGCCTAGCACAGGCCTTGCATGTAGAAAGCACTTAATCATTATAGTTTGTTCAATTCAGTTGAATTAATGTGTGAGAGGAATCCAAAAAGATAGAAGACATTGTACTTGCTCAAGAATCTTACCATTTAGTGAAAAGATTCACATGAAGAAAACAGAGAGAGCACAATAGAAGACTGAGAATGATCAATTCACCAAGCTGTCTATTATAACATTCTGGGAGGTAGGGTGAGTGAGCTGAGAGGACACTGAGTTGGTCAAATAGCCTACTAACTGCTTAGTTAACTTGCCCTGAGAGGGTGACAGTATTTCTCCCACTTTGAGACTGTTTCTTTTAGACAGCAGATAAAAGCAGAGAGAGCCCAGGCCGATGGGCTGCTATTTCCCAAAGTAGAGAGTATATTGTGGCTACAGGACTGAGTGTTTTGACAAGATGGAGTAAGAGAACCAGGTGAGACCTCTCTATACCAGAGCTTATTTACCTGGGTGTTTTTCCTGAGTGTTTGTACAAACATCCCTTCCAAATTGTGGAGATTAGGGGCATGGCACATCTGGGATCTGCATAAAATTTTTGGCCCTCCCTTAATGCCAGAGAAGTCTGATTCTTTTTTTTCTCTTTTCATTTTATGGTGTGTTTACATTAAATTCTTATAAAATTTGGGTTAAGTATTTGGTCATAGATTCTGTGTCATCTGGTCTTTGTGCATCATCTGGCACTTCAGTAAAACTCCCCCCTAATTCTCATTTAATTTCTTACCCTGAGATATATAAAAAATGAGGTGGGGAATGTGACAATGTGGAATGGATAACTGTATTTTTGTGCTGCTGTATGTGTGCATATGTCTATCACTGGCTTGTATAGGGCTTATACCAGTTCTATGTATGACTGTTGGTACCTCAGGAGGGCTCCTCTGAAAGTTTGTGTTATGAGCTGCTTGAATTAATAGTCAGAAGAAAAATGGACTCATTGTTGGATTCAACTGGCTTAATTATTATTTATTTATATAATTAAAATGGCAGTTACTTAATGAGCACAAACCATATGAAGGATACTCTGCCAGGTATTAAGAATATAGAAAAATCACTGTTCAGTTCTGTGACCTTGGGCAAATCATGTCTTCTCTCTGGGTCCCAGTTTCCCTATCTATAAAATGAGGGAGTTGGATTAGATAATCTCTAAAGTCCTATCCAGCTTTAAATTCTATGATTTCTTGCCTCTGTTCTTGCCTAAGGGGCTGATATAGTGGACCTGGGAAGAATCTTCTAAAGTCTTATTGACTCATACACTCTGACAAGGGTAGGAGCTTGAGCAAAAGAGACTGTAGTAGTACTCACTTTAAGTGAAATTGGAAGATCTCTGCAGGATGGAGCAAGAAGAAGGTAGGACCTGAACTGAGCCATGAAGGATAGGAGAGAATTTGGTAAGGCAGAAAAGAGGGAGGTGGGGTAGACCATTCCACATGGGAAAACCATATCAACAATGGCCCAGAGGAAGAAATGAGAATAGATCTGAGTTGCAGATACTGCCTTTCATAGAGAGAAGAGAAAATGTTTGTATCTCAACTTGATTGTTTCTCTCTGTATAAACAGAAATAAGAATTTTGATTGAATATGAGGTATTGTGCCAAAAGGGCATGTACTTTTTAAGCACCAAGCTATGGATTTCTTGGTGACAAATATGTTAAGGAGAACCAGGACAAGCATCTTTGATTCATCTTCCAGAAGCTTTTCAATATCTGAATACTTAAAGTTGGCAGAGATTAAGATGGGGGAGGAGGGCGCTGGTCTCCAAAACACAGTGATGAGAAAAGAAATAATTTCCCCTTGAGTAACTTACAATATGGTATATATGACCAATTTGTATGATGTAATTTATTAACAATAATTAATACTTCAATAGCATTTCAATGATTATAAATTATTTTCTCATATAACAACCTTGTGAAGTAAGCTATAAAAATATTATAATCTCCCTTTTACAGATGAGGAAACTCTGGCTTAGACAGGAGAAATAATTTACTCAAGGTCACACAGCTGGTATCAGAGATGGGATTTAAAACAAGACTTGAAACCAGGTCCCCTGACTCCAAATCGAGGTCTTTTTTGTTTGTCTGTTTTTGTTGTTGTTGTTGTTTTCCCAATCTAATGTACAGAGAGAAATAAAAGTTCTTTGGAGGATGAGGTTACTTCTAGCTTGGGAAGAATTACAGAAATATTTATAGAGTACAGTAATCTGTAGATGGGTCTTAAAGGAAGAGAAGATTGTTAGCAGGCAGAGATGGGTAAGGAATGAATTTTACTGTAAACCCTCTTCACCCCAGAGATCTTGCCTTTGATACTTGGTGGGGAAGAAAGTTTTCTGACCACATACATTTGCCCATCATTTCTCAAGTTTCTGGTGTGTTTTGATCTTGAAAACAATTTCCTTCTGGGAAGAAGCTATCCAGTAAAGAAGGAGAGAAGCCACCCTGATATGGAGAAAGATTATGAGAAGTGGTAATAATCTATGCTGTTCTTTCCAAGGCAGTACGTGGGAAAGGGGAGGGGAGAGTTATGAATGCTAGTCCTATGACAAAACACAAGGAAAGTGACCTTTAATGGTAAGAGAGACAGACAGATGGATGGACAGATAGACATGAGGGAATAGACTAGTAGACTAAGGTTGGTGAGACTCTCAGAGTCTACTACTTTATACCTATCACCTATTTTTTTCCTCAAATACTTTTCTAGTGTAGTGAAAGGGATACCCCTGTGGGGGATAGTTCTACTTCCCTTCCCATTATCCATCTTTTGGGGCTACTTACCTGACTCCCACTCCCACTAGCAGTTTGGGTCCCCAGAAAGTAGCCCATTACTCATCCCTGCTAATTCTAAGGGTAACTCTGAGGGGTTGGGGTTCATTAACCCTATCTGGTGGGTTTTCTGTTATCAGATAATAAAACTCCATTAGATTTTTTTTAGAAGGGGGTATTTATTGAGAAAGTAGAACATGACCAATAGTTGTAAAATATTTCACCCCACTCTGACCAATCCAGGGGTACATTTTCCTCTTGTATACACAAGAATGCTAGGGAGAGTCCTATTACAATGAAAACAAAATAGGATTGAACATTTGCTTCCAAAAACCCAGTCTTGGAAAGTCTTTTGTCCCTTTGTGGGAACCCATTACTTTCTTAGGTTTACTTTTCTGTAGGTCTCTAAGGACTGCTGCTTTTCTAGAGTCCAGAGACAGTATTTCCTTCTGCAATAAGGGGTCAAAATCTTTGAAATTTTCTCTATCCTGAGCAAACTTTCTTTCCACATCTATCTGCAAGGTGTTTGCTTTGTCATAGGCTGTCACCACTCTGGAAGATTCTGCTAACAATGCTGGTTATTAGTGGTATCTTGTGGTGTTGATGGGTCTTCTAGTCCTACCACTCACCTGAGCATTCCCATATTAGGATATTAATTCACCTCCTATTTGGAAAGAATAAACACACACATACATACATATACATATGCAGAGGGGAACCATATGATCAGAGATATATAACATCATAAATGGGGGAAAGTGACTAAATTCCATCTCCAACATGGAAGTTTGAAGAACTCTTTTTCAATCAAAAATTATCTTAGAAGAGACTGAGAAATTATCTACTTGGCTCTTTTGTATGCATACTTAGAAGCTTACTTCAGCTTTTGAGTCATCAGCATTGATTCCAAAGTCAATTAGAAGACTTTTTGCCATCACATCATACTAACTCTGAGTCCTTGTGGCTAAAAAATAAGTTCACCAAAGCTTCTATCAGGTTAAATTGCAATATCTACACAAATTTTGAATAACTGACCAGGAAGGGCAAATCCAAGCATTTTCTAATCGGCTCTCATTGACCAAACTCTCCATTATAAAGAAAACTGATTTCTTTGAACAATTTCTCCTGGAACCAGGTTGTGGGGTCCTTAAAGAACCTAAGAGACTAGGATAGAGGATAACTAACTTGTGAGACAGTGATAGTTTTACGTCCCAGCTGATGAGGAGGAAATTCAGAAGTGAAACAACCTGCAAATTTGGAGATGGAAAGTAGTTGGGTAACTTTTCCTAAAGTCCAGTATTCTGAGAGAAATTATACAGAAAATCCAAAGATTAAGGGAGAAATGTGATGTATTTACATCACATTCACATCACTCTGGACAACTTCGTGGGGTGGGGGAGGCAATATGTGAGTCCTCAAATGGCTGAATGGAAATGGTAAGGAAAGAAAGAGGAGGTCAAACTCACTCTGCTCAGAGAATTTCAATGGCTCCTCATCACTTATCTCACTGGTCTTGAACTTTTGTTGAGTTGAATGACCCCCTTTCAATGTTAAAACAAATTCATGTAATACTATTGTAATACTATTTTGTTGAAGCTAAATAAAGATCAAAATGGCAATTCTTGAGGCACATATGTATTCTTAGATCCCTTCCAATAATTCCTCAGTTTGTTTACAAATTTCCATATATCTCTCCATTGCCCCCTCTCTCATTCCCATGTTTAATTCTTCATTAACTGTAGTGTTCCATGACTTGTCACCACAAAACAAAACCAGTAGAATAATGGAATTAGAAATGGGTCTTAATTTCAGAGAGAAATTTATTAAAGGAGCTTTGGAAATTTCTCTCCAAAAGCAAAGTAGCTTGTTCTATACTTCCTCTTTAATTATGGGTCCAATTTCTTATCTATTTGCATTGCCTGTTCAAGCTTTATAAACTGATCAACTGAAGAATGTGAAGAATAGAATATCCCAAAGTGCTTATGGATTAAAAAAAGAGTTTTGGTAGACCAAAGTATTGTCTTAAATGTACTCTTCCATTAAAGTATTTCCCATGCATACATTCAAATTATTCAACATTCCTTAAATGAGTTAACAGAGTAAACCTCAGCAACATTATGAGATGAAGCACAAAAAAGGAAGACATGGTCAACAAAGATACTTGCCAGTCTCAAGGTGGAGATCCAGGACAACATCCAGGTTGAAGCCATCCCCTAATGATGGTGAGGTTTTTAGAAGTTCCTGTGGCAGGTCATATTGTTTTGGTTGTATCAATCTGGAAAAATACAGTCTGGAGAGAATTTGCTTTAACCTTCTACATGAGAAAAATGACTAGGTGAAGAAGGGTCAGAGGTAGAATATGTAGGCACAAGAATTCACTATTGTATAGTGAATAGAAAACTGGGTTTGAGTCAGGAAGAAAAGCTGGCTTTGCACACAGCAGTTTCTTAGGGAATATTTATTGAATAGAATTCACACTGATGTATTATAGTTATCTGTACCCATAACTTACATCCCTAATTAAGCTTTAAGTTCCTTCATGTTTGGAGCCAGATCCTATTTCCTCTGGTAGTGTAAAAGCCATTGGTCATTGGACAAAGAGTTCACATTAAGAATTTTAATGGCTAAAATAACATATTCTATTTAGAAAAGCTCTGCTTCTTATCACCCTCTGACCTCCTTTCCATCACTCTGTCTCTGTCACTGAGGAAGTCAAAAGGTGCTAGCTAATTGTACCTGTTTCAAAAGTTTCTGTAGCCAAATAATTAATATGGGTCCTTGACTTATTTCCACAATTAGAGTGTAAGCTTCTTGAGACCGAGAATTATGCTTTATCTTTGTTAACAATTTCCATTTCCATAGCACTAAAGTTTCACTTCCCACAAAATAACCACATGAAGCTTGTGGTACAAAGATTGCTTCCAGCACTTTACATATCAGGGTATGTATATTGGGTCTCAGAACAATCAAGATATTTTTCCATGGTAGCATAATTGGTAAATGGCAGAATGAGCTAGGACTCAGTTCTCTGGCCTCTAAGACAATCGTTTGTTCCATTGGATAAATTCTTAGCACAGGTGAACACAGTGTGTGTTCCATATGTATATTTGGTCACTTAATTTTGTAAAGTCCAGAATTTTGGAGCTGACCCTGATGCCAACCCTCAGTTTTGAAGGATGATGCAATAAACCCACTCCCAATGTAGAGAGGTGAATTGTCTGCCCCCAACTGAATGATTTTATATAGCATGTCAACACATCACCTAAGAGAATAGAGCAACATCCAAAATGATGCTTTAATTACTCATCTCAGATGAAGTAATGATCTTTAATGTGCACTGGATCTCATTAATTAACTCTCAGACTTTAATTAACTCCTTGCCTATTTCACCTGCCATAATATATTATCACAAATGTCAACTTAACAGAATGTTTTTCTCTGGAAAAAAAAGTTGCACACAATAATTTCACTTTATGATGCATTTGTGGTGTTCTCCTGGAGGGTTGCTTCCTCTTCTACCATATGAGTTTTTCCAAACTGGGATCTAGCGATCATAACCCCCTGCTACAAGATAAGAAATTAATGAGCTAGCCAAAGGGACTTATACTGACACTCCTTTGTGCTCCTATTACTGTAATGTTACTGCATTTGTTTTAGTAGGCTGTCTCATCATCACTGCTATCACAACTGATAACTCTGTGACCATCACTAAGACCTTTTATCATCAGAATCATCATTGTCCTCATCATCAACATTATGACTATGCTTTTATTAAATGCTCAGTTAAAGGTGTATCTGTAACTTATCATATGCAACATGCCTTGCTTTTGCATATGTTTTCCAGGATTGAGTTCTCCCTGAGCAATTTTTGAATGTCTGAAGTAATTGTTGTTTTTTATTAAATACTTTCAACTTTCATGTAGGTAGCTGAGATTGTCCTGGTCATGGCTCTAGCACCATTTTCAGGACTGGTGACTATAGACATGATCTCTGATACATAAGTACTAAGTTCATTCATTTGATTCATCCTTTCCTATGTTATACATAGTAATGATGTGCCATTTGATGATTGAGAAGAAAGGTCCAAAATGCAGTCGAGAGCAGAAAAAAGATCAAGAGGAAGAAGAGATAAGGGTGTCATCCAATTTCAAAACTTAAGGAGTGGCTTTTCCATTTCCCTGTTCAACAACATCCCCAGGCCTATTAAAATAATGACAAAAACAAAAACAAAAACTATACATTTTCAAAGATTTAACTACTACTGTCATAACTTTATTTTTCTTGATTGCCAGGGAGATGCATCAAATAATATAATTAAAGAATCACCATATGTGGAAACTAGATGGGACCTTAGAGATAACCTACTTATATAGAATTCATGCTTTGGCTAAGGGTTAGATTGGTGGCTTTTGATGGACATTATGGTTCCAAGAGTCTATGGGTCTATGACACTATAACTAAGAAGGCTATTTGAGAACATTTAGACTGAAGAAGATAAGAAAGTGGGTATATTATTAGTATCTTTAAATATATGAAGTTGGTCCACGGAGAAGATGGTTAATACTTATTGTATATGACCCAAGGGTTCAGAACTGTGGGAAATGGAGGGAAATTTCAAAAGCAAATTTCTGGTTATTTTTAGGAGAAAATTTCCTAATATCAGGGTTGTCTCATGTAAGGTTAAGAATTCCCCTGGCTACGGGAACTATGAACTTCCTCCATAATAATGGGGTATCCTTTTGATACCAAAAGAAGGGATTACAGAGTTCTAGATTGACTATTGGTAGTAGTTTAATCAATCACTATGAATACTTATATACAGGGGCATCTTTGGTCTGGGGTGGCAGTCAGACAGTTTTGTGAATCCCTGCTGAAGAATCCCAGAATCCCCGAAATTAGAGAAAACAGACAAAGGCAGGAGGAGCTTAAGAGAATTTCACCACTGATTGGTGAATATTTTTGGTTTTCTACTTAGGAATGAGTTTTGGAGTTAAACCAAGGTTATACTCAGACATAAGTTTGTCCATTGATCATGTCCTGGTATAATATTCTTTTTTTGGATTTCATTGGTCGTAGTATAAGTTTAGTGTGTCTAAGTTAAGATTTGTAAACAGGTCACCATGTTTGGGCTTCCACCTTTCACAGAATTTAAGTTTCTCTGACTTTTCATTTATTTTTTAATTTTTTAAAATGCTTTATTAACTTCTGGTTTACATCATTCATTTCATCAGATTTTGAGTTACAATTTTTCCCCCATTTTTCCCCTACCCACCACCCCAGAATAGCAGTTCCACAGGATATCCCCTCATGCAATCTGCTCTCTCCCATCTCTTCTCCCATATCCCTTTTGACTTTTCCAGGAGAGCAAGGTGAATCCTTGTGCCCCAATGCCTGCACATCTTATCTCCCAATTATATGCACAATAGTATTAATCATAATATTTATATATTTTTTAAATTGGTTTTAAAAGGAAGATAAGCAACTCAGTATATACTGTACATGTGGAGCTATGCAAAATATTACCATAGTAGATATATTGTAAAAGACTGATTATATTCCCTCCCTCCTATCCCACCTCCCACCTGGTCTACTCCCCACTTTGTTCCTGTCCCTTTTCAAAAGTGGATGCTTCCAACTTCCCCCTCCAGCCTGCCCTCCCTTCCATTGACCCCCCTCTCATCCCTTCTCCCCTACTTTCCTGTAGGGTGAGAAACCCAATTCAGTATGTATGTCATTCTCTCCCCAATCCAAATTCAATGAAGATAAGGTTTTGCATTTTTGCCTTCCTGTTATTCCCCTCCCCTGTAACCACTTTCCCTTGCTTCTTCTATATGAGATAGTTCACCCCATTCTGTCTTTACCCATCTCCTCTCATTATATTCCCTTACACCTCTTAATTTAATCTTTTCAGTATCATCCCTTCCTATTAAATTCAACCTGTGCCCTCTATCTATGTATACCTGAAAACATATATACACACATTCACATATGTATTCATATGCCCATGTAGCCTTCTTCAACTATTTTCATTCATACCCGCACCCTCTATCTATGTATAACCCTTTTGAAGGTCATGATAATCATAAAAATTTCAATATTGACAGTTATCAGCTCCTCATATAGGGATGTGAACATTTTGCTCTTGTTGCATAGCAAGTTATGTGCATGTGTGCATGAGTGTGGGTGTGTGCATGTATGTATGTGTGAGTCTGTGTTTTCCTTGTTTACCTTTTTATGTCTTTCTTGAGTCTTATATTGGAGATCAAATTTTCCATTGAGCTCTGGCTTTTTCATCAGGAAAGTCTGGAAGTCCCTTACTTCATTAAATGACCATCTCCTTGCCTGAAAGATTATGCTCAATTTTGCCGGGTATTTAATCCTTGGTTGTAGTCCTAGCTCTCTTGCCCTACGAAATATCAAATTCCAAACCCTCCGATCTTTTAATGTAGAAGCTGCGAGGTCCTGTGTGATCCTAACTGTAGTTCCTCGATATTTGAATTGTTTCTTTTTGGATGCTTGCAGTATTTTTTTTCCTTAGTCTTGTAATTCTGGAATTTGGCTACTATATTTCTTGGAGTTTTCAATTTGGGATCTCTTTCAGGAGGAATCCAGTGAATTCTTTTGATAACTATTTTATCTTCTGATTCCAGGACTTCAGGACAGTTTTCTTTGACAACCTCTTGGAGGATGTTGTCTAGGCTGCTTTTTTCATCATGGCTTTCTGGTAGACCAAGAATTCTTAAGTTATCTCTCCTGGATCTGTTCTCTAGGTCAGTTGTTTTTCCAGTGAGATATTTTACATTTTCTTCCAATTTTTCAATCCTCTTCTTTGTTTGATTGACTCTTGGTGCATCATAGAGTTCTGAATTTCAATTTGATTGATTCTAATTTTTAGCAAATTTTAGTCTTCAGTTAGTTTTTGAAGGTCCTTTTGTAGGGAGGTATTTTCTCCAATAACTTTACTAATTTTACTTTTTAAGGATTTGTTTTCTTCACTGAAACTTTTTTCTAAGTTGGTCACTGCCTCCCTGATTTGGTCTTTAAAATCTTTCTTAGGGGGTGGAGCCAAGATGGCAGAGTAGAAACTGCTCATTCAAGCCACTCTGCCCCCAGATTACCCCCAAACTATGTAAAAGGGGACTCTGAACAACTTCTGGAGCCCCAGCACCCACAGAACGACACAGAGAAGCTCACCTCCCACTGAGGACAGCCCAGCAGCCCTGCAGGAAGGACCAGTGCAGCAGTCTGGGAGCCGGCAGCGCGCAATGCACAGAGCACAGGAAGTGGAGCCCAGCAGAGCCCAGGTCCGCATGAGCCGGGGGTTTAGCCCCAGGGCGGCAGGGCCAGCAGCCGGCTGGAGGAACCCCAGAACACCAGCAGCCATGGCGACTCCAGAATTTTCAACACAGACATGCCTAGGACAAAGTAAGAGGTTAGTGTCCTATGGACTTTGGGACCTGTATTTGGGGGAATGCGTTGGCTCCCTCCCCTGGGGGCTAGAAGCCACTGAGGAGACACTCCATTTTGTAGTTTTCAGAGGCAGCTCCAGCTCCTGGCCTGCAATTAATTGTAGGGAGATCCAGCGATCAGTCTTGGGGGGAGGTAATCACTCTTGCTTTAACCTCCCTGGATCTGGATTGTGATCTAGGGTGGAAGTTGTGGGCGGGTTTACAGCTAGCCAGAAACGGAAGTTGTCCCCCACACGTTCGGGACGAAAATTCCTCTATCTGTCCTTAAAGCCATAGTGTGGCAACAAGCCCAAAAGTCAGGTAATCAAGTGGCAACATGCCAAGGCAAAGGAAACAGAAAAATGCAACCCTAGACTCCTATTTGGGGGACATAGAGTGGGAAAAGGACTGTGAGGTCAGAAGTCCTGCTCCAAAAGCCCCAGGGGAAAACATGAGCAGGCTGCAGGCCATAGAGGACCTTAAGAAAGACTTTAAAAATCAAATAAGAGAAGTGGAGGAAAAATTGGAAAGAGAAATGAGAAGGATGCAGGAAAAGTATGAAATGAGGGTCAACAGCCTGACTGAGGAAAACAACACCTTAAAAAATAGACTAACTCAAATGGCAAAGGAGGCCCAAAAGGGCAATGAGGAGAAGAATGCCTTAAAAGTCGAATTTGCCAGATGGAAAAAGAATCTCAAAAGTTCACTGAGGAGATTCATTCCTTCAGAGTTAGACTGGAGCAAATGGAAGCTAATGACTTATGAGAAATCAAGATGCTGTTAAGCAGATCCAAACAAATGAAAGATTAGAAGGCAATGTGAAATATCTCATGGGAAAAACCACTGACCTGGAAAATAGATCCAGGAGAGACAATTTAAAAATTATTGGACTACCTGAAAGCCATGATCAAAGAAAGAACCTAGAAATCACCCTTCAAGAAATTCTCAAGGAAAATTGCCCTGATGTTTTAGATCCAGAGGGCAAAATAGAGGTTGAAAGAATCCACTGATCACCTCCTGAAAAAGATCCCAAAAAGAAAACTCCCAGGAATATTATAGCCAGGTTCCAGAATCCCCAGATCAAGGGGAAAATACTACAAGCAGCCAGGAAGAAACAATTTCAATATTGTGGAAACACAATCAGAATAGCCCAGGACCTGGCAGCTTCTACACTGAGGATCGAAGGGCATGGAATATGATATTCCAGAGGGCAAAAGAACTGGGAATGAACCCAAGGGTCACCTACCCAGCAAAACTGAGTATTTTGTTTCAGGGGAAAAATATGGTCATTCAGTGGAATAGAGGACTTTCAAGCATTCTTGAGGAAAAAACCAGAATTGAACAGAAAATTTGACATCCAGACACAAGAAGGAAGAGATGCCTGAGAAGGTAACCAGGGAAAAGAAATCAAAAGGAACTTATCAAAGTTGAACTATTTACATTCCTATATGGAAAAACAATAACTGTGAGTGATGATATCTTTCTTACTATGAAAATAATGGAAGAAGGGTGTGTGGTCATATGAATACATATGTAATGTGTGTGTATATGGATAGAGGGCATAGGTGGAATTTGTTGGGAAGGTAGAATACTCAAGGGATGAAATTATGAGGTGAGAGAGGAAAGTGGCAAGAGGAGATGGGGAAAGACACGGTAGGGTAAACTATCTCATGTAGAAGAAGCAAGGTGAAGTGATTGCAAGGGAGGGGGAGAATAGGAAGGGAAAAAATAGGCAAATCCACATTCTCATTGAATTTTGTTCAGGGAGAGAATGACATACATATTAAATGGGATATCTCAACCTACAGCAGAAGAGGGGGAAAGGGGATGAGAGGAGGGATGATTGATGGGGGTGGGGAGCATCCTTGGGGGGAGGGGAGGTTGGAGGTACCCACTATAGAAGAGGAACAGGCTCATGTAGGGAATGGACCAGGTGGGGGGTGGGATGAGTGAGAGTGAATTATAAGCAGCCTTGTAAAATATATCTACTATGATAATGTTTTGCATAGCTACACATGTACAACATATACTGAATTACTTATCTCCACAGAGGGAATGGGTGACAAGGGAGGAAGGAAATGGATCTGAAATTCGAGGTCTTAAGATTAAATGTTTCAAATATATATAAATACTATTATTAATACTCTTTTGCTTATAATTGGGAGATAAGATGTGTAGGCATTGGGACACAAAGATTCACCTTCCTCTAATGGAAAAGTCGAAGGGGGTATGGGAGAAGGTATGGGAGAGAGCAGATTGGAGGAAGCGATATCTTGTGGGACCACAATTCTGGGAGGTTGGGTAGGGGAATAACGGGGGAAAATGATTGTAACTCAAAATCTGGCGGAAATGAATGATGTAAAACAGAAGCTAATAAAGCATTTGTTTAAAAAATCTTTCTTAAGCTCCTCCAAGAATGTTATTTGGGCTTGAGACCAGTTCATATTTCCTTCTGTGGTATCAGGTGAAGGTAAAGAGTCCAAGTTGTCCTGTGTATTTGGTTGTTCTTGACCTACATAATAAGCTTGGATTGGTTTTCTTGCCTTCCCCTTCTCCTTCTCAGCTTCCTTCCTTCTCATTATGATTTCATATTTCTTAATTTCTCAGGCTGTGAGCTAAGGGCCTGGTCTTTGACTTTGAATGCTGTAGCATCTGGGTGTCTAGTTTGTGGCTAAGGTAGGAATCTCAGAGAGGTATATTGATGTGCACAGAGTGGTCTGTGGGGGAGGGGTGGTTTGGCCACTTCATATTTCTGCCTCAATACCCCTGGGCTAGAGCTCAGACAGGCTTTTGCTGGTCAGGTGAGGTGGGGCTTGTTCGGACCCCTCCCTCTCTTCTCTTCAGACTCCTGTCTGTCTCAGTGTAATGGAAATGCAGATTTGAAGATCCCTGCTCTTAGGCCCTTTGATTGGCTTAAGTGGCTCTGAGAACCTTCTTTAATTTGAAAATATACTCTGCCCCCTAATAGCCTGAATGTGGTCACATGGAGCCTCTGGTAGGAGGCTTGATTTTAAGGAATGACCACACCTTGATGCTGTGTGATTGGGCAGTAGGTCAAGAGGGTGGTTACATTCTCTGAGCCAGGAGAAGGCTATATAAGCCCTGATGGGAGGCTTTACTTTGGAGCTCACTTTGAAAAATATTGTGTGATTTGACCAGATGAGACTTTGGGCAGCTGTAGAGAGTCCCCCAGCTTTGAAGACCCAGAAGTTGATGCTTCCCTCTCGAGTAGCTGTGATTTTGGTATTGATAATGGTTGGACAGTTTGGAAGCTTGTCTGTTTGATCTGTCTTCTTCACTATGGGCCCAAGCACTCTCCTAACTCGCTCCAATGATCCCTCCTATTTCCTTGTGCTATAACAGACAGATGATTTTGATTCCTCCTTAGTAAGTCTGCAGGCTGGGGCTTCTTCTCTTTCTGGTGTAGTCTGCTTGTCTGCTCTTAAGTCTGAGCTGTGCAGACCCCACATGCTCTGCACTCGCCCTGTCCGGACACACTGGGCAATTTCCTGGGCCGGATATTCTACCATGCTCCTTCTCCAAGTGGATTTTGTCACTCCAGAATCAGTTCAGATTCACTTTTTAAGGTTTAGTGACGGGATTCGTGGAGGAGCTTAGAGAAGTTACTGCTTCCTTTCCACCATCTTGGCTCCACCCCCCCTTCAACTATTTTCACACTGAGAAAAGTTTCATCAGTTACAGTTATCATTTTTCCCTGTAGGAATGTAAATAGTTCAACTTTGATAAGTTCTTAATGATGTCTTTTCCCAGTTTACCTTCTCAAGCATCTCTTGCTTTTTTGTATCTGAATGTCAAATTTCCTATTCAATGCTATTTTTTCCCTCAAGAATGCTTGAAAGCCCTCTATTCCACTGAATGACCATATTTTCCCCTGAAACATGATACTCAGTTTTGCTGGGTAGGTGATTCTTGGTTTTAATCCCAGGTCCTTTGACCTGTGGAATATAATATTCCATGCCCTTCAATCCCTCAGTGTAGAAGCTGCCAGGTCTTGTGCTATTCTGATTGTGTTTCCACAATATTGAAATTGTTTCTTCCTGGCTGCTTGTAATATTCTCTCCTTTATCTGGAAATTCTGGAACCTGGCTACAATATTCCTAGGAGTTTTCTTTTGTGATCTTTTTCAGGAGGTGATTGGTGGATTCTTTCAACCTCAATTTTGTCCTCTGGTTCTAGAACATCAGGGCAATTTTCCTTGAGAATTTCTTGAAGGATGATTTCTAGATTTTTTCTTTGATCATGGTTTTCAGGTAGTACAATAATTTTTAAGTTATCTCTGCTTGATCTATTTTCCAGGTCAGTTGATTTTCCCATGAGATATTTCACATTGCCTTCTATTGTTTCATTTGTTTGGATCTGCTTAATAACATCTTGATTTCTCATAAAGTCACTAGCTTCCATTTGCTCCAGTCTAATTCTGAAGGAATGATTCTCTTCAGTGAGCTTTTGAGATTCTTTTTTCATCTGGCAAATTCAGCTTTTTAAGGCATTCTTCTCCCCATTGCCTTTTTGAGCCTCTTTTGCCATTTGAGTTAGTCTATTTTTTAAGGTGTTATTTTCCTCAGTCAGGCTGTTGACTCTAATTTCATATTTTTTTTGCATATTTCTCATTTCTCTTCCCAATTTTTCTCCCACTTCTCTTATCTGCTTCTTAAGGTCCTCTATGGCCTGTAGCCAGCTTGTATTTTCATTTGGGGCTTTTGGTGCAGGAGTTCTGACCTCATAGTCTTCCTCCTGTTCCATGCTTTGATCCTCTTTGCCCCCCAAATAGGAGTCTACTGTTGCATTTTTTCTCTTTATTTTGCTTCCTTTGCCTAGGCATGCTGCCACTCAATTACTTGACTTTTGGGCTTGTTGCCAAAATAGGACTCTGCCACTTCCATCCCAAACACTGGGGATTTCCCAACTGCTGGAGATATTAGTTGTGTGCCCTCTCTGAAGCCTCCACATGCTCTGGTAAGCTGGTCACATACCCCAAGACCTCCACCCCAGACCACAATCCAGATCCAAGAAGGGTAAAGCAAGAGTGATTACCCTCCAGACTGATCACCGGATCCCCCTATGGATCCTCCTTCAGTTTGCAGGCCAGGAGCTGAAGCTACAATGTGGCAATATGGCTCAAGCTGTGCCTGCTCCTCATGTGCTTCTTGTCCCCAGGGAAAAGAGGACACAGGCTCTGCCAACCAGTCCCAAAGTCCATAGGGCACTGACCTCTCACTTTGTCCTAGGCATCTATGTGTTGATAATTTTGGAAACACCATACCTGTTGGTATTCTGGCATTCCACCAGCAGGCTGCTGGTTCACCTGTCCTGGGGCTAAAACCTCAGACTCTCAAAGGCCTGGGCTTGGCTCCCAGAGTTCTGTGCTGGCTGTTCCCTGTTGGGCTGCAGGGCTGTTGTTAGTGGGAGGTTAGCTTCTCTGTGTCATTTTGTGGCTTCTAGAGCTCCGGAGGTCGTTCAGAGTCCTCCTTTTTCATAATTTTAAAGTAGAGTGTTGACTTTTCATTTGTTACTGTATTTTAAGGCTTTTCCCCCTAATTCAAACCCTACTTTCCAAAAGGGAAGGTATCTAAGGATGCATGGTTTTCCATAACTTTAGTCTTCAAATAAAGGTTACTATATTTTTCTGCCTGTTCTTCCAATCTCTACCCCTATCTGTCCTTCACAATAATGCCTGAATAATTGTGTTACTCCTTATTACTAAAAGACCTTCTATGATCCTCTAGACCTCTGCCCTTGGGGTGGGGCAGGTATCTTTGCTTCATTTTTGTCTTTGTAACTCCAGTATTTGGCACAATGCCTGGTATATAATAATTACCTAATAAATATTTGTTGACTGTCTGACTCCTCATTGACTAATGAATGCAATCAAGTATAAATTCATGATTGTAGCATTCCGAGCCCTTCACAATGTGTCCAGTCTTTCTATACAGTATTATCCCCAAGCATTACCCTTCACATATCCTAAGTTTCAGTCAAAGTAAACCATCCTTTATTTCCTATACTCTCCTGCCTGCTCTCATCTCTGTACCATCCATCAAGTTTGGGATGGATTCTGTCCCTTCTATCTCCATCTGCTGAAGCCCCTTCCTTTCTTTAATGTCCAGTTCAGGCGCTATCTCCTCTATGAGGGATTTAATGAATACCAAAGATGAAAGCCAACTCTCCTATTTTTTTTCCTTCCTTTGGAGGTAATCAGGATTAAGTGACTTGCCCAGGGTCACATAGCTATTAAATGTCTGAAGGTATATTTGAACACAGGAAGATCAGTTCCCCTGGTCTCCAAGACCAGTGCTTTGTATACTGTGCCACCTAATAGCCCCCATCTCTCCTTCTTTAAATCTAACTTCCCACTTTGCTTGGTTCCAGAGTTTCTCACTCTCCCTTGCATTCTAGTGTTTTGTGTACATTTCCTTCCCCTCATCCCCATTACATTATAAACTATGTGATATCAAGGAATATGTACTATCTATCATCAAACACCCAGGGCCTAGCCTAGCATTTTATACATTATAGGAACTTAATAAAAGTTAATTAAATTAAATTGAAGGTATTGAGAAGCTGATTTAGGATTAATATAAAGGAAAAAAAAACAAAAATCCTTTCTAGCACTCTAGGCTGTCCCTAAATAGAATGATTGATCTCATTAGATAGTGAAATCCTCATTATAGGAAATATTCCAGTAGAGGCTGGAGGATTATATTTCAGGAATGTTGTAGATGGCAGATAAAACATTCAGAGTCCTTACTGGGGTTGTGCAAAAGGGCTATACCCCGACCACCTGATCTCTGAGGTTTCTCCCAACTCTCAGATTCTGTGGTTTTATTACCCCTTGTAACAACCTGGCCTAGACTACCTAGGGAGCTAGTGGTAGAAATAGGATTAGCACCTAATAGTCTTCTGGTCCTGGATACCTCTCAGCCATGATTAAAGTTTCTTTTGGAGATGATTTAAGGCCTGTCTGAGTTGGAGCTCAGCTAAACAATGGTCTGTGGGCTGGTGCTCTATGTTCCATTCTAATGCTTATTGATGTATGAAATTAAGTGAAGTGCTGCTGTTCAGCCGAACTGATTGCAATGGCTGCTGCTGCTGCCAACGACAGAACAGGCTAATTGTTTGCCAAAAAAAAAGATAAAAGAAAAAAAAAATAACACAACCCCCCCCCCCAAAAAAAAAAAACTAACTGAACACACACCAACTTTAACCCCTTATTGGGAGATTCTGCCTTTGATGATGCACACACAGTATATAAAGAACTAGACTTGGAGTCCTTGGGAGTTAGGTTCAGATCCAACCTCAAACCCTTAGCTGGGTGACTCTGGACAAGTCATCTAACTTCTCTGAATCTCTGTTTAATCCTTTTCTAACAGCCATCCTTGCATCTCTGACAGCAGCCTAAACTATCAGAGGAAATGATTTTTTTTTTTTTAAGCAACTGGGGTTAAGTAACTTGCTCAAGGTTACACAGCTAGTCATTATTTTTGTGTGGGTGCTCATTTTCTGAGGCCGGATCTGATTTCGGGTCATCCCAACTCCGAGGCCGGTGCTCTTACTCACTGCGCCACCTAGCCGCCCCTTTAGGGCAATTGGGGTTAAGTAACTTGCCCAAGGTTACACGGCTAGGCTTTTGTTTGTGTGGATTAAGTGTCTGAGGCCGGCTCCAAACTTCAGGTCCTTCTGACTCCAGGGCCTGCGCTCTATTCACTGAGCCACCTAGCCGCCCCTAAAGGAAATGATTTTTAAAACATATGTTGCGGTAGTTGCTTTGCTATGATTTTACTCAACATTTTCACATCTCTATTCACGGGTACTATTGCTATATGCCTCTCTTAGAGTTTTATTTCTTTTACTAGGAGGCTTCAACATACACACTGATATACCTTCAAACGATCTCACCTCCCAGTTCCTTAATTCTTCAGCTCCTATAACATGCTATATCCAACTAGGTGGCTCAATGTGGATAGAGTTCTGGGCCTAGATTCAGGAAACCTGAGTTCAAATCTAGACTGAGATATTTACTAGACTTGTGACTTTGGGCAAGTCACTTAACCTTTCTCTGTCTCATTTTCTTCAACTGGAAAATGAGATGATAATAATAGCACCTACTTCCCAGAATTTTGTAATGATTAAATGAGATAATATGCATAAAGTGCTTAGTACAGTGCTTGGCATATAACAGATGCTTAGTAAATGCTCCCTCCCTTTGTTCCTCTTCTTCACTCTTCCTCAAACACATACAGGGTGAGTGTCACACACTCGTGATTTCACTATCATGCACAGATATCTTACTTTCATTCAAGTATTCTGAAATTCTTATATCTGGTCAAAACAATCCTTCATCCCTATCCATCTCAATATCTTTTCCCTCCTAAATACATTCTTCCTTGTTATCATGACAATAATCCCTTTGGTCCCTCAGTTCTCTCCCAGGCTAATGTCCCTGCTCTGGCTTGGCACTCTTCTCTTCCCAGTTTTGACCATATACTTCACAGGGTCCACATAACACTGTCTTCTATAATCAAATACCCTCATCCTGACAGCCTGTCACTGCCCATGCCTTGCCAAACCCAACTTCGGTTTATTTTTGCCATCTCCCTCCTTTGTTCCTACTCATGAGTTGTCAAATGGTGCCAGAGAAAGGAACACAAATGTGCTGACAGGATCCAGTACAAATTTATATTATTGAATATTAATCGAATACTTGCTGTGACCAGACAATATTTTTATTCTTCTTCCATTGATGCTCTGCCACATTTACCACCAGAAATGTACCAGACATTTGTTTCTCCTTTCAAACATCCCACACTGACTCTTTTTATTTCAAAAGAAAATCTTGTTTCACATTCTACTCAGAAAAGAGTGGACATTAGCCAGGAGATCCTGCTTCTCCACATTTTAGAACCCCTTGACATCATTTCCTATTATTTCCTCCTTTATTCCAGCATCTGATGAGATGACACTTCTTCCTTGCTGGGGCTGATCCCTCTACTATGTCCTTGAATCTACTCCTTTCCATGTCTTCCAGCAGATTACCCAAATAATCATCACTCTTTAAAAATCTTAATCTCTCCCTTTCTGATCTATCCTTTCCTACAACTGTGACATCTTTCACCTATCTAAGAGAGCTGCATGATCTCACCACACTCTTAAACTGTCATCCTATATCTCTCCTCCTTTCACAGTCAAACATCTAGGAAAAAAAGTGCTGAACTTCTTATTTCTACTAATTCTTATTCACTTCTCAGATCCCTGCAATATAACTTTCATTTTCATCACTTAACTAAAATTGTTTCTCCAATTACTTACATCTTCCTCCTTCCCTCCCTTCCTTCCTTTCTTCCTTCCTTCCTTCCTTCCTTCCTTCCTTCCTTCCTTCCTTCCTCCCTCCCTCCTTCCCTCCCTCTCTCCCTTCCTCCCTCCCTCCCTTTCTTCCTTCCTCCCTCCCTCTCTTCCTCCCTTCTTCACTCCTTTCTTTCCTTCCTTCCTTTCTTCCTGCCTGCCTCACTTCCTTTCTCCCTCCCTCCCCATCCTTCCTTCCTTCCTTCCTTCCTTCCTTCCTTCCTTCCTTCCTTCCTTCCTCCCTCCCTCCCTCACTTCCTTCCTCCTTTCCTTCCTTCCTTCTTTCAAATTTTCTGTCTTCTTCCTTCCTTCCTCCTACTCTCTTTCTTCCTTCCTTTCTCCCTGAATAAATGGTTAGTGTTTGATATTTTAAAGTTTATGGTCTTTTTATTTTCATTTTAGTTTCCTCTTGACTAATTTTTTTAGATTGTTTTTAGTCTGTTAACTTGTTGAATCTTTTTTTTAAACTTGCATTTTGAATTCATTAATCCCCTCCCCCATTTTGCTAATGTATATTTTTAGAAAATGATTTTTTTCCCTCTGAGGACTCTTTAACTGAATCACAAAATATTTCGCGGTGATTTGTCATTATTCTAATTTACCATAGATATGAATTGTTTTTGTGTTTGACCCACTACTTACAGTTTTTATTATTATTATTAAGTTGTTTATAGGTTGTAGTTTGTAAAGGATTTGCTTAGTGTCCCTGTCATTGATAATTTTTCTGTGACTTGGCTCAATTTCTAATCATATAAAGACAATATATGGTGCTCAAGTGTGTGTATATTATTCAGTGTTTCCATTTAAAAATCTTCAAGATATAGCTTCTTCAATACTTTATTCTGTTCTAAGTTTTCCTGTTTTAAAAAATGTTATATTTATGTAGCTCCAAGAGAGGAATATTAAAGTCTCCTATACTTATTGTGTTACTATGTGTATTTGTGAAATTCGGTTAACTTTTCCTTTATGAATTTAGATTCTAAGCCATGTATTGTTTAGTATTCATGTTGTTTCAGTGTCTGTGGTATCTTTAATCATAAGTTAGTTTTCCTATTATCTTCTCTTGATAATGGGGTCTTTTGCTTTTGTCTGATAGCATGACCTGATTAAAAAAAAATAAAAACAACACTTGATTGTGGTCATTTTTTCTAGTCTCCAATTTGCATTCCTATTTTACTTTTATTTAAGATTTGTTGCTTTTCTGTTGGGAATTGGTGAGTTTTGTCTTCTTACCCATTCCACCATTCTCATTTGTTTTATTTGCTTATTTTATCTATTCATATTAAAATTATGATTGTTAATCTTGTATTTTTCTATTTTTTGTAATTAATATTTATCCCCTTCTGCTTTTAAATCTGCTTTATTCTTGCCATTAACTTTGCTTATATAGCTTTGATATTATTTTAATTCCTGTAGACTCTCAATACCTCTTCCCATTTACCTACCTTATCCTAAATTCCTGGGATTTACTTGTTATTTTTCTGCCTTCTTTTCATTTGATCCTTCCCTTTCTTTGCTCAGATAAACTCACGATTAAACATCAATATCCAATCTCAGCTTAAGTAGCATTCTTTTATGATACCTTTACTAATAAGTTTTTAAGTTACATTTTTATCTTCCTAGTTTCTAGTATCTTCCAATCTATGCTGAATTCTGTTCTTCCCATGTGCCTTTTTAAATTACTTCTATGTACTTCATCTTACCCAGAGTTTCTGGGGTACCATATCTGAACTCTGACTTCTTTTTTCTTTGGAAGGCATTTGGGGTTAAGTGATTTTCCCAAGGTCACATGGCTAGTGTGTCAAGTGTCTGAGACTGGATTTGAACTTAGGTCCTCCTGACTCCAGGGCTGGTGCTCTATTCACTACGCCACCTAGCCACCCCTGAGCTCTGACTTTTATCTGGTTTCTATGATATTGTATCTGCAGATCTTGCCCTATATGTTCTTTCTTACATGTATTTATCTATTCATTTGTTCATCTATTTATATATTAATTTGATTTTTAAAAGGTTTTTTTTGTTATTCTGGTGGGATCATTTATCAATCACTTCGAGAAGGACATCATGCCATTTGATGGGAGTCACTTTGCATTCCAAATAATAAAGTCTGGTACTGTCCCCTGCTGTTTTCATTATCCTTTTCTATTCCTAAGGCTACATTATTCTATCTCTAGTCTTATCTTTCATTCTTCACCTTATTATCACGACTTCTAGTTTTCCCTGGGAGACCATACATCTTTCCTGGTGTAGGAGGGACTCCTGGAAAAACAACAACAAAACTGTGACTGAATAAGGCATTCTAGTATTGTGTACATTTTCTCTCCTTCCAAAGATGAATTCCATTATTAGATTCCTGTTTTTACTGATAGATCTAGACCTCCCAAGTCTCACCATGTTGTTGCCATCTGCCCTTTTCCCAATAACATGTTTCCAGGCCTTGCCTTCCATTACTCTCACCCAACTTTGCAAAAGCCTTCACTCTTTCTGTAGGATTGAAAAACAATTGGTTATCTAGTCTCTGTTCCCTTCTAGGCTTGGTGGGTAATATATTGTCATCTCACCTCTATTTCTTGTCTTACATCTCCCTTCTTGAGTGACTTCCTATTATGATACTCCACCTGGAAAAGATAATAAATCATTAATAGAGGAATGTGAAATAAAATCCATGTAATACTACTTTAGGTTTTCCTTTTATCTTTCTCCATATTGCCTTAATATTTTAGCTCCTTATGTCCCTTTTGATCTTTGGTAATTTCTCTTCATTCTATTGCCCCTCAGCCCAATTTATTTTCTTTATGTAAACAATATTACATAAATATGGGGTAATTAGTTATATTTATTAGTCTTTATATTTATTTCCTTCTATTTTTTATGTGTTTCTCCCGTCTAGAGTTTTTGCAAGCCAAGCCTGATGGTTACATCTGGATTATTTTGCAGAAATGCCTTCAATGACTCTCTTTTGTTGAAAGACAAGATATATTATTTTGGCTTACAATTTAAGATCCTTTGTTTTTGCAGTATCCTATGACATTTTGTAACATAATTTTATTCATGCCTGTAGGATAATCCTAAGTTATTTAAATTGGAATTCTTTTGCAGACAAATCTTTGGTGCTTGTTGTTTGCAAAATTTGCTCTTTCCAATTGAAAATTTGAAATTTAGCCAGCCACCTTTGCGTTTCAAGGGTTTTTTCTATCTATGAATCTGATCACTCAAAGCTTTATTCTCTGTATACAAAAGTTCTAGGCAATTTTCTTTTTTATTTCCTATACTTTGTTATTCAGTTGTTGTTGTTTAATTTGCTATATTCTTCTCTGATTCCTCAGATTCTTAAGCCACTTCTGTGCATTTTGTCTTTAGGGAAAGAAGTTCTTATGATACAGAAATTCATATATTTGATCTATCTTTTGATTTTCTTTTCTCAACTTTTCTTCTGCTTCTGTACTTTTAAAATTTAATTCTCTCTTTCAAAAAGCATCTGCTTTTTGATTCTCCAATATGTATTGTCCCATTGATATTTTATTGTTTTATTTCCTTTGTTCTGTATTGAAACATTTTTATGTTCAACCTAATCCTACTCTAATATTTTCTTTCCAAAGTGTTATTTCTCTTATGAACCAGGAATATCCTTAGTTCTTTTTTTCTTCAAAGAATTGTTATTTGTATTTGGGTCATTTAAAATTTTACTTCTTACCCAAAATACCACTTTTAGGGCTGTATCTGAAAGAGATCATAAAAATAAGAAAAGGACCCACATGCAGAAAAATATTTATAGTAGCTCTTTTTGTGGTGACCAAGAACTGGAAATTGAGAGAATATCCAACACTTGGAGAATGACTAAATAATTTGTGGTATGTGAATGTAATGGAATACTATTGTGCTGTATGGAATGATGAGCAGACAGACTTCAGAAAAACCTGGAAATACTTATGTGAACTGATGTTGAGTGAAGTGAGCAGAAGCAGGAGAACATTGTACACAGTAACAGTCAAATTGTGTGATGACTGACTTTGATGGACTTTGCTCTTCTCAGCAATGGAAGGACCTAAAACAAATCCAAAAGAGTCATGATGAAAGTGCCATCCACATCCAGAGAAAGAAATATGCACTCTGAATGAATATCAAAGCATGCTATTTGCTCTCTATTTTTTGTTTAGTTTAGCTTTGTTTTGTTTTTACATTCTCATGGTTACTCCCATTTGTTCTAATTCTTTTATACAACATGACTAATGTGAAAATATGTTTAATAAGAATGGATATGTAGAGCCCGTATCAGATTGAATGCTGTCCTGAGATTTGGGGTAGGGAAGAAAGCCAGAGAAAATTTAAGACTTATGGAAATGAATGTTGAAAACTAAACTAAACTAAACTAAACTAAAATAAATTTATAAAAAATAAATTTTGCTTGTTTTGCCTTCGATTTTTGAGTCTCTCTATTAATTTATCTACTTGGGAAATTTTTCAGTTTTTTTTCTCCCTTCAGTTTTTTTGTGGCTACTCTTCTCACACTTGATCTTGTACTTTTTCTGTGTTACACAGATGACTTAATCTGGATACCCCACATTTCCTCATGTTAGGGGAATAGATGTGAGGGTCTGCTGCCTCACATCCTGAGCACAACAATTAACACAAGCTTGGTTTCCAATCCTCTTTAACTCATGCATCAAAGCCCCTAGGAATTACCCTCTAGCTGGTGCTAAACTAAGCTTTTAAATGCATAATTGAAGAGGGGGAACATTCCAAACCTGAAGGAGGCCTTTTTGAAGACCTGAAGTTGGGAGTAGAAATCCTTAGTCTAGGGAAAGTTTGGTTGGAACAAAGAGTGTGTAAAGGGGTTAAAATGAAATAAAACTGGACAAGTAGACTATTGCTAGTTTTTCTACTCTGCCATCTTGAATTGGCCCCCTGACTATTGCTAGTTTTTGATGGGATTAATAAACCAGAGTAATTTACATTTTATTCTGAGCACTAGCAAATGATAGGATCTACCTTGTGGTTTAGTTTCATTATTCTGGGAGCTTTGTGGAAGACTGATTGGACAAGGGAGAGACAAGATATTGCAAAGATTAAGGCATGTGGAGTCAAAATCAATATTGATGGAGCGTGGGGGTGAGGGAGAATGAAGAGTCAAGTATACAATCATCCTTTTTTATTTTGTTATATTATGGAAAAGCATGTTTTATTTCTTAAGATCAGAATAAATTAAAATTAAAAAGAAAAAAAAAGGATGATGATGAAGTTAAGAACCTGGATGACTGGAGGAAAGTGGTACCTGCTATCCTTGACAGAAATAAGCAAGTTTCTATGAGGGATAGATTCTTTCTCTTTTTTTGGGAGGAGGTTGGAAGGAAGGAGAAAGTAAAAGTGACAAATTGTGGCTTGAATATTATGGGTTTGAGATATGAATAGGTTAGAGATTTAGAGATGCTTTACAGGCAACAGGTGATGTGAACTAAAACTGGTGTAGGAAATATATAGACCTGGTAATTGTATGCATAGAGATGACATTTAAACCCACGGGAGCTGGAGAGTTCATGAAGAGAAAGCGTGCATAAAATTAAAAGACTACAGGCCAGGACAGGGTCATGAGGGATACTCAAAGCTAGAGGACAGAACAGGGATAATGATGCAGCAACAGAAACTGAAAACAAGTGGTCAGACAATTCAGAGAACTAGACACCCAACCAGTAAGTGTGAAAGCTGGGGATATTTTGATTTGAAGACCACTGACCCATTACACTAGCATTTTTTAACACTGTCCCTTCCTCATCTCTACCCTCATCTCTCTGACAGTGTAGTGAGTAAATGGTTTCTGGATTTATAATTAGAAAGCCCAGGTTCAAAACATGACTTTTGTGGGGGCAGCTTGGTGGTGCAGTGAATAGAGCATCAGACCTGGAGTCAGGAGGACCTGAGTTCAAATCCAGCCTCAGACACTTAACATTTACTAGCCATGTGGCAAGTCACTGAACCCCAATTGCCCCACCTTTCCCCCTCCAAAAATAACTGACTGTGTAGCGCCATTGCAATATTTACAGCACCCACAATCACAACAAAGACTGTGACTGTAAGTATCCCATGATGTTCTATCACAAAATATGCCAACCTCTATAGATAGAGGATAGCACTGAAGGATTTATTTAGGCACCAGAAAACAGAATCCCAAAACCAGTAAGCCAATTCCATCATAGTATTAAATATATTCAGAAGCCATAATAATGCTGAGAGCCATGCCATCCTTTAGCCTTCCCACAAACCAATACAAGATCAATGCTCACTCACAAAACTATCTCCTTGCTTAAGCTCCTCTGTCCCCAACTGTTTCCAACTGTCAAGCTAGCTCACTACCAGCTTCCTGTGGGCTTTGCTTCTCCTCAGCAAATTCCTCTCACCACAGGCTCCATGTGACAACATTCAGCCTATCAGGGATTATCTTCACAGCAGGGGAGGTCTTCAAACTCCCCCCTGGGTCTATTAAGGGGCAGGGAAGATCTTCAGATTCCCATTCTCATTACACTTTGTCACATACTATCTTTGCAATCATGCCTTGTAGCGGCAAGCACCCCAATATCCCCAGGGTAGCTGCCAACACAGGTTCTTAGATCTGCTTTTGTAAAGGAAAGCAACTCAAAATGGGTTAACAAGCTTACTTTAATCAAACAAACATACATTACCTAGTTCAGGGGAAAAAGGTTAGCACCCCGAACTTCAGAGTTACAGAACTTACAGATCAAACAGACAGGCTTCCAAACTGTCCTACCATTATGTCAATACCAAATCACAGTTACCAGAGAGGGAAGCATCAACATCTGGGTTTTCAAAGCCGGGGGGCTCTCAACAACGGCTTCCCAGAGTCTCATCTGGTCAAATCACAAAACACTTCTCAAAGTGAGCCCCAAAGCAAAGCCTCTCATCAGGGTTTATATAGTCTTCTCCTAGCTCAGAGATTGTAACAACCTCCTTGACCCACTGCCCAATCACAAAAGTATCAAGGTTGGGCTTCCCTGAAAAACAAGCCTCCCACCACTGGCTCCAGGTGCACTTAAGCTAGGGGCAGGGAAGATCTTTAAATTTACATTTCCATTACATTCGGCCCCAAGATCTTTCATGCCCATAGCATACACAATTTACATTTGAATTAGCACTAAAACATCTCTTAGGTCACATTTTCAAGGTACATCTAAAGTTACCAAAGTGGCCACTGGGTCTTAAACAAAGTACATTGCATTTTCACATCAATTCACAAAATACAAAGCATTATCACATAAAGTACTCTTGGGAGGGGGGCGGTGTCCTTCCCATAACACTGCTCCAGCCCCTGCTTCCAAATCCAGAGAGGGAACTAGGCAACAAAACCAAAGTGGGGTCCTTGGGGTCCATGGCACACTTCACCCCACCCACCATAGTCACAAGTCCATCCCCCCTGGGTCCCAAACTGTGGGATGCAGCAAGGAAACACATTCAGTGCCCCAGCTTTGCCACACAGTCCTTATCTTGTCCTGTGGCTGAACTCCAAACTCCTGGGTTCCTTCTCCTCCAGCAGAAGGCAGCGGCTCCAGGCTTCTCCACAGATCTCCATGCAGGCAGCTCACCATTCCTGCTCTCAGCTCAGCAAAGTCAGCATGCAGGCCGTTCTTCTCTCCTGCTCCATGGCTCCACAGAATCACAGCTACCACAACTGGGAAACAAACAATTATCCCAGCCCCCATACCTTCCTTTTACTCAGCAGATCCCATCCCTCGTCGCCATTTTGTAGCGGCAAGCACCCCAATATCCCCAGGGTAGCTGCCAATATAGGTTCTTAGATCTGCTTTTCAAAAGGAAAGCAACTCAAAATGGGTTAACAAGCTTACTTTAATCAAACAAACATATATTACCTAGTTCAGGGGAAAAAGGTCAGCACCCCGAACTTCAGAGTTACAGAACTTACAGATCAAACAGACAGGCTTCCAAACTGTCCAACCATTATATCAATACCAAATCACAGTTACCAGAGAGGGAAGCATCAACATCTGGGTTTTCAAAGCCGGGGGGCTCTCAACAACGGCTTCCCAGAGTCTCATCTGGTCAAATCACACAACACTTCTCAAAGTGAGCCCCAAAGCAAAGCCTCTCATCAGAGTTTATATAGCCTTCTCCTAGCTCAGAGATTGTAACAACCTCCTTGACCCACTGCCCAATCACAAAAGTATCAAGGTTGGGCTTCCCTGAAAAACAAGCCTCCCACCATAGGCTCCAGGCGCACCTAAGCTAGGGGCAGGGAAGATCTTTAAATTTGCATTTCCATTACATGCCTACATTACTTCTCTTCTTTAGGTCTGGGTTTCTGAATTTATAAAATGAGGGGAATAAACCAGAAAAACAAGGGAATATAGTGAAAGGAATTAGAGTGGAAAGGAATCTGGCATCATCGGAGTCAGAGTACCCAGGTTCAAATGTCACTTATAATGCTCTCTTACCTTGGGATCTTAGGCAATTCATTTATCCTCATCAGAATTTAGTTTCTTCATCTATAAAATGAGGGAGTCGATCAATCATTTAATGAGCAAATGTTAGTTAAGCACCTACTACATGTCAGACAATATGCTAAACACTTGGTCTTGATGACTTCCAAGGCCCCTTTCAGCTCTTGAGGTGATAGGATGATCATATGATATCTAAACTCCTGTTTATCCCTATAATTATCAGTCTATGACTTGCCTTTGAACTTACTTATATGATACTTGGTGGCAAATATTTGCAAAATGGTGGTTCTCCTGTGTAAGGGTTGATGGGAGAATGCTTCTCAGTGGTAGGTGGATGGAAGATTCAGGAAAGAAACTCTAGCCTATACAGTGTATTATAACTATGGGCCTGGGACAGAAGTATCTCTATCAACTTGGTTATATATGACACACAGTGGTTTATTGGTCCCTATAACAGATGGCTACATAAACAATCAGAGGCAGGGAGAGTCCCTCATAAACCATAAATGATTCCTATCCAAATGAATATTTCAGAAGCAGCGATTGAGTTTATATCTTCCTGAGACAAGGGGAAATGCCTTTTCATACCTTTTCTGACTTTTTTTTACCAGGAATGGTTCTAAAGGGTTAGAACAGGAGTGAAAGCAGGCTATTACATTTAAAGAGAGACAGCTATATATGTGATATGTATGCATATATGTGTGTATACACACATATACAGGCAGTTCTTGCTTTATGCAAATTCAATTTATGGAAGTTCAACTCCTGGGTGGGCAGTGGGCAGGGCACAGGTGGTAGCAGCAGAAGTAGTTCCTGTGCAACCCTTCAACAGGGATCCTCTGCTCAGGCACTGAAGACCCTCAAGATCCACAGAGCCACAGAGAAAGTGGGGCCACAAGGAACCCTTTGAGGAAAGCCTGTGGAATGGAATGATCCACTTACATTAAGTGAGACCTGGCAAAATATAATATATTCATGTGTATTTATATATAAATAAAGAATACACGTATGTATATATACACACATATACATATATACAGTCATATATATGTGCATATACACATATTTGTTTTTGTTCAGTCATTTCAGTCAAGTCCAACTTTTTGGTACCCCATTTAGAGTTTTATTGGAAAAGATACTATATAGTGATTTGTCTTTTTCTTCTCTAGTTCATTTTAAAGATGAGGAAACTGAGGCAAGCAGATTTAAGTGACTTGCCCAGGGTCACACAGATAGTGAGTGTCTGAGGCACATATATGCACATATATGTATATATACAAATATATGTATATATGTATGTGTGTATAGTCATAAACTATTATTCTTGTTTTTATTTTTGCTTTTTGGAGGGGGAAAGGAAAGGCAATTGGGGTTAAATGACTTGACCAAGGTCACATGGTTAGTAAGTGTTAAGTGTCTGAGGCTGAATTTGAACTCAGGTCCACCTAACTTCAGGGCCAGTGCTCTATTCACTGAGCCACCTAGATGCTCCCTGCAAGCCACTATTTAAGTAAATGCAAAGGGAAGTCTTAGAATCATAACTCTTGGACTAAACAGAACTCAAATGTCATTTAATCATCCTATTACTTCAAAAACTGGAAGGACCTTGGAAGCCATCTAGTAAAATGCATAAACATTTGTCATTAATATTATGTGGTCAGAGAGATACTACTGTGGACCAATGAACTTAAGAAGGAAGGGATGGTAAGGAGCATGGCGGCATCTCTTTCTCTTGTGTGTTCCCCCTTTCAACTTCAACTGATTCAGGGATTGACCTACTAGAGAGGATTAAGAATGTGGGTCTTCTAGAGCCAGCTTGACCAGAATACAAGAGCTGATTGTTAAAATTTTCATGTCAGCTTCTACTTAAACTTTGGAAATTAACCAATGCTACAAATTAGGCCATGATTTATTGTTTTATTGATTGTATAGAATTAAAAATGGTGGAGAAAATAATATTGCTGCTGATTAAACTTAAAAGTGTGTCCTGAAAACACTTTCCCCACCAAGAGCCTGTTTTTAAATATTAACCAGCACACCCCAGTTAGGAAGTAGTTGGTTTTGTTTCTTTGTGTTTTGATTTGGTTTTGTCCAGACCACCCTCAATGAGGAAGTTCCCTCTACCAATGCAGATTGATACTTGTTGTGTAATTATATCTTAGTTTCCTGCAGGCACCTAGAAGTGAAGAAATTTGTCCAGGGTCACACAGCAAATAAGTATTAAAGGTATAACTTGATCCCTGGTCTTTCTGACTCAGAGACCAATATTTTCTCTGTCACAACATGCCTCTTTTCTGACTCCAGAGGAAGTACTTGGTGAACTGAATTGAGGTGAAATGAAATCAAGTGAAATGAATAGAAATTAATTAAATTCAAATGAGTTGCATTATATTGGCCTTGATCAAATGGGATTGCAATGAAATGTATTTAATTGAAGGGAAATGAATACAAAGCAGATAGACTCAGTGAAGGAATGGCTCTGGTTGTTTTATGAGCTCCTCAAGGAGTGGGTGAGTCAGCACCATACTCGGAGAGCTAAAGCAGACAAACTCCTGGGGTACTGGGTGCAATTGTAGGGAACTTGCTATCACTGTTTTGACAAGCATTATGGATGGCAATCACAACAGTGATGCTACCTTACATTTCCATACTGCTTTAGAGCATACAGAAGAATTTTTCATCCTTTGTCTCATTTGGTTATCGTCTTGCAACCATGAAGGAAGCAGGATAGGAATTATTGGCTCCATTTTGCTGAGGAAGTTAAAATAAGGCCCAGAAAGGGGCAGCAAATTGAACAAGGTTATGTAACTTGAACTCAAGACCTAGAAACACGGTCAGAGGCATCTGGTCGCACAGTGGATAGAGTGCTGGGGTTTAGAGTCGGGAAGTATCTCAGATACTTACTAGCTGTGTGACCCTGGGCAAGTCTCTTAACCTCTACTTCAGGTTCCTCAACTATAAAATAGGAATAATAAAAGCATCTCCTTCAGAGAGTTGTTGTGAGGATCAAAGGGAATATAATTATAAAAGTGATTAGTATAGTGCCTAGCATATATTAGGTGCTATATAAATGTTGTTTCCTCTCCTCTGCCCCCAGGCTGACTAAATTGTGGATGAAATAGTACATAAGTTGCATGTGTGTATCAAATGAAGGCCTTGAAGTCATTTTAACTATCTAAAAGGCTGTCATGTGAGACAGAAGGAAGAGGCCCATTTTGAGTACCTTCAGAGACTAGAACTAGGATGGATAGGGACAGAGATATACTAGAGCCAGCTTGAACTGACTTGTAAAGGCCTGATTAAGTTTTTGGTGTGAGAATTTACGAAGCATCTAGGTAGGAGCAGTGGATAGAGTACAAGGCCTTACAGAGTTAGGAAGGCTTATCTAAGTTCAAATATGACCTCAGATACATAGTAGCTGTGTGACCCTGGGCAAGTAGCTTAACCCTGCTTGTCTCAGTTTCCTCATCTGTAAAATTAGCTTGAGAAGGGATTGGTAAACCATTCCAATATCTTTGCCAAAAAAAACCCAAATGGGGTCATGGAGAGTTGGACATGACTGAAACAACTAAACAAGTGAAAATTTATTTACACATAGGAGACTGGCAAATGCTACACACCAGGGATTGATTTATTATCTTGGTGACTTTCTAGACATAAAAAGTCATGGAGAAAATGCAGATTAAATTTAAAAGTATGTCAGGCATATTCCCCCATCTCATGCACATCCAGTTGTTAAATACTTACCAGCATATGCTCTAACCAGCATACCTCTGGTTAGAGCAGGGAAGATGGAATATCACTATTTTTATATTTAGGGAAAGAAATGAACCACCTTACTAAAAACCAGAACTGTCTATCTACATTGAAAAGGATTGATTAACTTTTGTTAGTAGTGGTATAATGGGCAGGGAATGTGGTATAGCAGAAAGGGAATAGGATTTGGAGTCAGAAGACATCACTATCCTATCTCAGACACTGACCAGCTGTGGGATTATGAATAAGTTGCTTAACCTTTCTAAACTTCAATTTTCTCATTTATTTTTTAAAATTAGTTTTTTATTTATTTCAGCAAATATTTGCTAATTACATGTAAAAAAATTAGCATTTTAAAAATTGTTACAAATTTTCCCCCTCCCTTGTGTTCCTCTAATCTCCTTGAGAAGACAATTTAATTTTGAATATACATGTAAGGTCATGCAAAATATATTTTCATATTAGCCATGGTGCAAAAGAAAACACAAACAAAATAAAACAAGATACAGAAAAAATTAAAAGTATGGATCCTTTGGAATTGTCTTGGATCACTCTCTTGATCAGAGTAGCTAAGTCTTTCACAGTCGATTGTTCTTACAATGCTGTTACTGTGTACAATATTCTCCTGGTTCTGCTCATTTCACTTAGCATCAGTTCATATAAGTCTTCCCATGTTTTGCTGAAAGCATCCCATTCATATTTTTATAGTATAATAATATTCCATCAAATCAGATACTATAAGTGTTTCAGTTATTCCCTAATTCATGGGCATCCCCTCAATTTCCTATTCTTTGCCCTCCAAAAAAGCTGCTATGAATATTTTGTACCAATAGGTCTTTTCCCCCTTTCTTTAATTCCTTTGAAATAAAGACTTAGTTGTGGTATTGTACAGCTTTATAGCCCTTTGGGCATAGTTCCAAATTGTTCTCCAGAATGGCTGGACTAGTTCACAACTCCATAAATAATTTGTTAGTGTCCCAATTTTGTCACAACCTCTCCTGAATGTCATTTTCATTTTTCTGTCATGTTCACCAATCTGATAGTTGTGAGGTGGCATCTCAGAACTGTTTTCATTTTCATTTTCAAAAATGAAACATGAACAATCAATATTTCTACAATTTTTTTTTTTGCTTTTTTGGAGGGCAATTGGTGTTAAGTGACTTGCCCAAGGTCACAGGCTAGTTTTTGTGTTAAGTGTCTGAGGCCAGATTTGAACTCAAGTCCTCCTGAGTTCAAAGCCCTGACTACAGGGCTGGTGCTCTATTCACTTCACTACCTAGCCACCCCTATTTCTCCAATTCTTTAGATCCACCTTTATTTGTATGAAAAGTATTTTATAACTGTGTTCATATAATCTTTGGGTTTGTCTTGACAGGTAGATACCCGAGTATTTCATATTGTCTACAGTTACTTTAAATGGAATTTCTCCATCTCTTCCTGCTGGTTTTTTTTTTTTTGGTAGTATACAGAAATGCTGATGATTTATTTTATTTCCTACAAATTTGCTAAAGTTGTTAATTGTTTCAACTTGTTTTTAGTTGATTCTCTAGGGTTCTCTAAGTATACCATCATATCATCTGCAAAGAATGATAGTTCCATTTCCTTATTGCCTATTTTTATTCCTTCAATTTTTTCCTCTTGTCTTATTGCTATAGCTAGTATTTCTAATACAATAATGAATAAAAGTGGTGATGATGAGCATCCCTGCTCCACTCCTATTCTTATTGAGATGACTTCAAGTCTGTCCTTGTTAGAGATAATGGTTGCTCTTGGTTTATAGCACAGTAGTATTCCATCATATTCATACACCATAACTTGTTTAACCATTCCACAATTGATGGGCATCCCCCCAATTTCCAATTCTTTGCCACTACCAAAAGAGCTGCTATGTTTTGTACATATAGGTACTTTTCATCAAAAAAAATGTCTTTGGATTACAAAGCCAGGAGTGGTATTTCTGGGTCAAAGAGTATGAATTATTTTTATAGCTCTTTGGGTGTAGTTCCAAATTGCTCTTTATAATGGTTGGATTGGTTCACAATATCACCAACAGTGCATTAGTGGCCCAATTTTCTCATATCATCTCCATTTGTAATTTTTCTTTTCTGTCATTTTAGCTAATTTGATAGAGATGAACATGGTATCTCAGACTTGTTTTTATTTTCATTTTTCTAATGAATAATGGTTTAGAGAATTTTATGACTATGGATACCTTTGATTACTTTATCAGAAAACTGCCTATTCATATCCTTTCAGTATTTATCAATTGGAGAATGCTATCTATACTTATAAATTTGAATCAGCTTTCTATACATTTGAGAAATGAGACCTTTATCAGAGAAACTTGCTTTAAAATTTGTTTTCCTAGTTTTCTGCTTTTCTTCTGATCTTGGCTCCATTAGTTTTGTTTGTGCAAAACTTTTAAAAATAATGTAATCAAAATTGTGCATTTTAGATTTCATAATCTCTTCTATCTCTTGTTTAGTTGTAAATTCTTTATTCATAGATCTGACAGGTGAACTATTCCATTCTCCTCTAGTTTACTTATGGCATCAGGCTTTATGTCTAAATCGTGTACCCATTTTGACCTTTTCGTGGTATATTGTGTGAGATGTTGGTCTACACCTATTTCCTGACAAACTATTTTCCAGTTTTCCCAGCAGTTTTTGCTAAATAGTAAGTTCTTGTTCCAAAAGCTTGGATTTTTTGTTTTTTTCAGACGCTAGATTATGATGGTCATTTACTACCATATATTGTATACCTAATCTATTCCACTGGCCTTACACTATTTCTTAGACTGTACCAGATTGTCTTGATGGTCACTGCTATATGATAACATTTGAGATCTGGTATGACTAAGCCACCTTCCTTCACATGTTCCCCCCCCACTGGTTCCATTTTATGGTTTTTGAACTCTTGCTTTTCTAGATGAATTTTGTTTCATTTTTCTAACTCCATAAAATAATTCTTTGGTAGTTTGATTGGTACAACACTGAAAAAGTAAATTATTTTAGGTAAAATTGTCATTTTTATTATATTGACTTGGCCTATCTATGAAAAATTAATGTTTTTTCTATTGTTTAGATTTGACCTTATTTGTGTGAAAAATGTTTTTCTTTTTTTTTTTTTTTAAAGCAATTGGGGTTAAGTAACTTGCTCAAGGTTACACGGCTAGTCATTATTTATGCGTGGGTGCTCATTTTCTGAGGCCGGATCTGATCTCGGGTCATCCAAACTCCGAGGCCGGCGCTCTTACTCACTGCGCCACCTAAGCCGCCCCTTTAGGGCAATTGGGGTTAAGTAACTTGCCCAAGGTTACACGGCTAGGTTTTTGTTTGTATGGATTAAGTGTCGGAGGCCGGCTCCGAACTCAGGTCCTTCTGATTCCAGGGCCGGCGCTCTATTCACTGCGCCACCTAGCCGCCCCGAAAAATGTTTTTCAATTGTATTCATATAATTCCTGAGTTTTTCTTGGAGGTAGTCTCCACAATAGTTTATATTATCTCCAGTTATTTTAAATGGGATGCCAGCAGTAGACTTTGATACTAATATGTAGAAATGCTGATGATTTATGAGGGTTTATTTTACATCCTGAAACTTTACTAAAGTTGTTAATTGTTTCAACTAGAGGAAGTGCTAATCTGTCTATAACTGCCTTAGTGTAACGAACTCTGTATCTCCTTATTATATGGATTTTTGTTAGAATTCTTTCCAGATCTATTATAGTTCATTTTGTAGTCCTAAAAGTATATGTCAAGCCTGGTATTATATAGGTATAAATTACTTTAAATATCTTCTTCCCACTCATCTTTGGTTTCAAGATGCCAATAAGTTTCTTAAACTCAACCACAGCTTACTCCTAGATATATCTCTATATCCTAGGTCTTTCTTGGAGGAGGACAATGTGATTATAAATATTGCTTTTGTCTGTTGTTTCAATTTATTCTCTGTATTGAAGCTCAAAGCATTTAGTCTCTACATTAAGAAATTTATACTTATTGAGTCCAAATGGCATTTTAATATCATTGGAAAAAAAAGATTCTATGAGAATGAAGAACTGTTTAATGTGCTTTCCCCCCATTGGAACTTTATAGTTTCATGACATCTACATACATCAAATATCTGATAAAATATTTTAGTTTGATTCCTTTTGACTTACAAGCCATACTTAGTTCTCTTCAGGAGAGATGATAGTGGATTTAAGGAAAGACTTAACTAAAAGGGATTTAACTAACTCCCTGATAAACATCAAGTTTTATATTCATTGTTTATGATATAATTGTGTTTTAAGTAGTTCCAGTTTTACAATTGGTCATAAAACACTCTAGTGTATTTGTAATTTTAGAGTTCTCTTTTGTAAATTGTAGTAAATTACTAAACCATGAGTACAGACTGAGTCAAAGGTTTTGCAACAACCAATAATGGCAGTTACAGTATTTTCAGATGACTTGATCAAGAATGACCAAATTAACAAAATGTTGTTATTTATTCAATTGAAACTTATTTAGCACATAATTTTTCTTTATTCAGTACATTATTTTCCTATAACATGTGATAGATTTTTTTGTGTGTGATAAAAAACTGTGAATGCTCTGTATAAAGCATACAAAAAAAACAGCTGGCCTTTATTTGAAGGATCACTGATATTCTCAGGTTTTTTTTTAGTAAATATGATGTTTTCTGCAAGAAAGGATGGGGATGAGGAGAGTTGGATCCAAAATGGGGGAGTAGCAGGAAGAACAGCAAACATCTCATAAAGATCTATAAAAGGCACCAGACCAAGTCATAATCAGAAAATTCAAGAAAAAAAACACAGTAAGTCATTTTTAAAACTCAGGTTAGTACTGAGAAACAGAGATGTCTGTGGGCACTGAGAATAAGTCACATGTAGACTGAAAGAGGACAGAGTATGTGAACGAGGGAAAGATGAGTTCCCAGACCCATGACAGGCCACCTCAACTTCATTCAGGATGCAGGAACGCGTGCCAATGGGTGATTGATTCTGTTGTTCCCTACCCATTCAGGGTGAACTGAGAAGTGGGCATATGCCAGGAGCATCTCTGGGCCATAGATTGTGTACTGAACTAGGAAAAAGTTCAGGAGCAAACAGGTATGTGGCTCTTACAGGAGCAGAGAAAGATCTCAGCCCAAGCTTCCAGTCCATTGTTAAAGCCTGAAATGGAATAACCATGGCAGGAACTTCAGACCAAAGTGGAGCCTCTAATTCTCTTACTCTGAAACAGAGAGCTTTCAGATTGTTTGATAGTGCCTGAGAAACTAGCAATAGTCCACTGGAACTTCCAACGAAGGGCAAAATAGAAAAGTTTGGCACACCCAAACTCTGGTGAAACTTGCAGAGACCAGACCAACAGAATGGGGATCAAACTTTGGGAGCACTGAAAGCTTGTGGGTTCCCAGCCTGAGCAGACCCTGAGGTTCTATAATATCACCATAATCAATATTATAAGAAAGTAGCAGAAGAAGCCAAGGGTACAAAAGCTAAATTAAGAATTATCCCTAGAAGTATGCAGAGCCCAGTCCTAATATAAGATCTGAAGTCAATGAATAGACTAAAAGAATGAGCAAATAAACAAAAAATTCCACCTTAAGAACTATTATGGTGAAAGAGATGCTCAAGACACAAACTCAGTAGAAGAGAGTGATTCAGAAAAACATCTAAAAGCAAAACCTCAAAGAAAAACATAGCTTGGATATAAGTCCAACCGTAATTCCTGGAAGTGATAAGGCAAGAGGTTTTTTCAAGAGTTAAAATGATTTAAAAAACAAAAACAAATGATAGTGCTAAATAATAAATGGAAAAGAAATTAGAAACACAGAATTAGTATTTGAAAAGAGAATTAACAGCTTGGAATAGTGTATACAAAGCATTAACCAAGGGGAGAAAACTCCATAAAAATTAAACTGACCAAATAGAAGCTAACACTTTACAAGACAACAAGAAATGTTAAAACAAAGTAAAAATACTTTAAAAATTGAAGAAAATAGATGGCATCTCATTACTTAACCCAACCAACAAAGAAACAAACAAAATGACATATAAAACTTATCTAGGAGAACGAATTTAAGAATCATTGAATTAGTTGAAAACCATGACCATAAAAGAACCTAGACACTGTATTTGAAGACATAGCAAAAAGAAAAGTGTCTAGATCTCTTTCAGAAACAGAGGTAAACATAGAAATAGAAAGTAGATAGTACTCACCTTCCAAAAGAAACTCCAAAATGAAAACTCCCAAAATATTTTGGCCAAAATCCAGAGCTTTCAGGTCAAAGAAAAATACAAGTAGCCAAAAAAAATCAAGTACCAAGGAACCACAGAGAGCACTACCCAAGATTTATCAGCCACCACTCTAAAGAAACAGGGAGCTTGGAATATGAAATTACAGAAGACAAAAGACATAGGCTTACAATCAAGAATAACTTACCTTGAAAAATTGAATCCTACGGGGGAAAATGAATTTTTTATGTAATAGAGAATTTTCAAATATTTCTGATGAAAATACCAAAACTGAATAAAAATTTGGAAATACAAATGAAGCAGTCAATAGAAACTTTAAAAAGTACACATGAAGAACTAAAGAAAAAACTATATCCTTCCTATTATGGAGAGGTGGTACATGTATCCATGCATAAATCTGTCATCAGGGGGCATAGAGGGAGTTTCATTAGATGGATGGCCTGGGAGTCATTCTATCATGTTTTGATGATCTTAAGTTAAGATTGCAAGGGGAGTCAAAGAATAATACATTGGATGATAGAGAGAGAGAAGGTGGTTAGGGGACTATTTCACATAATCAAAGTACATGCGGAGAAGTATGTATGAAGTAGGAGGAAGGGTTGGTTGAAGAAGTAGGTGATGTTTCAACTTAACTTTCATCTGACCTGGTAAAAGGCAGGAAGAAAATCCCATGGAACTGTTAGTGAAAGAGGTAAAATAATAAAGGTACAACCAGTGCAAACACAATTACTGAAACAATTTACTTGACTTGGAAAGAGGGGGGGAAAGGAGAAGGAAAATGGGGAAATAAGAGGGAGGGTACATTGAAAGTAAATTGAAATTTAATTGTAAAAATAAAGTGTAGGATAGGTATTTTTTCTGAAATGAAGCTGGCAAAATGATTTGTAATACATCACATGCTACTGTAAAACCATATAAGCCAAAAATATGGATCTTACCATTATCTACTGCTTTCCAGTTTTGTAGAAAAACTAGAGGCTTTTTCTTTCATACCCTTGATGCAACTCATCTGTCATACATCATATTACTTGTGTTCAAGCTGTCTGTTTCTTGTTTGATCCAACTTGTATTGTTGTTGTCTTATTTATCTCGTCATTTTATAGAGTTCAGAAAGAAATGACCCAAGCACAAGTAGCTGTCTTGCAATTATCCTTTCATATTTAATATTCTGTGGAGCTTTGCTTAATTGTATAAATTGGCTGCTTTGTATAATTGAATAACAGTATTTGGATGTGAACTCATCTTCTCAAGATTTACTACCCATGTCATTAGGACACCAATAGGAGACAGAGTGACAGGAATGATGTATATGCCATCCTGTCCTCATGTGGTCTTGATTTCTTCACTTAGGTGACTATATTTTGGCTATTGTAATTCCATAAAATGTGGGGATTAGATTTTCAATATGATATCCTGTGTTAAAATTTGTTCTTAAATTTTTATGGATCATTATTATGTCTAGGTCATTGTGGTCAGTGGTTCTGTGTTATTGCTTATTGGTATATATTGTTAAGTAGTAGGAAACACCCTGTTGTTGAAGGTGTTTAATCACATTTCCTGTCAAAGAAATGTTAGAGAGTCAAAATTTTCAACCTTTTTATACACTAAAAAATTATTGAGAACCACCCACCAAGAGCTTTTGTTTATTTGGGTTATATTTATTGGTATTTACATAAGAAATGAAAGCATTATTATTATTAAAATAGTTTGTATCTCATGGGCCCCCTGAAAGGAACTCAGAGACCCATACTTTGAGAATTGCTTTTGTAGAAGATATCCATTTTATCAGGTTGAAATAATCTAGATAAATCTCAGTTCCTTTCCATCTCTCTTCTTTAAAGAGATAGTGATACAACACTGGAGTCAGAGGATGTTGGTTCAAATTGTACTTCCGATGTTCATTACCAGTATCACTTTGGGAAGGTCACAAACTGCCCCCCATCTCTGTTTCCTCACCTATCAAAAGAGTAAGTAAATCTATATTGGCTTACAAAATCCCTTCCACATTGATATTTAGGATTCTATGAAGATCAGCTTCCCTGAGTAGAGAGTTTTTCAGAGTATATAGTAGAACTAGTATGCAACTTTATTTGAGTCCTGTGAAATTTTCTTTTTAAGTGACTGTTTAAAATAGTTTGTTCTGAAAAGTGCTTCTGGCCCTTTTAGAAAATGGTTTCTGGTTTGTAACTCTAAGTTCTATATGAGAATCAGGTTGTAAAAGTGATGCTCATTTAGGGGACCATTATTTTTAAATTGCTAGTAAACACCATATTGAGCAGTGAAAGTCTTCTTAAGAGTGGGAAGGTTCCACTCCCCTTTGAGAAGGGGGAATTGCTCCCTTTTGATTGTAAAAATGATGGGAGTTCATAGTGTTGATGTAGAGGCATACATATGTGATTGCCAATGTCTTTATGTCATGTCTTTTGAAAAGAAGGGAGAGGAACAGAAGAGTGAGTGGAAATATCATCAATACTCCATTAACAAAGATCAGTACAGACAAATAGACCACTGGTGACTGTGTAGATGGAAACCAGGGAGGGCAGGGAGGGATGAGGAGGGCAGCCTTTTTGAAATCCAATATGGCCTGGAATCTTAGTATCACATAATTTCAGAGATGGAAGGGACCTCACATGTAACCATGGGCCTATAGAGTGTGGGCCTACCCTATGCAAGCCTGTGGATGTCAGAGAGATGATAGGGTTTGATCTGGGAGGTTCCTTACAGTCATCAAATCTAAACATGTAAGCCTGGAGTGCTGAAATGATCTGACTAGCATCATGGGACATTAGTAGCAGAAACAGGAAATAGAAATCAGATTTCCTGACTCTCAGGTCAAAACACTTTCTACTATACCATGCTCTCTATCAACTAGTCTAAACCATGTCTCAATCATGTATCCATCTCCTCTATAATGTCTCTGACAAATTGGCACTGAGCACTGCTTGGAGGTGCCCAGTCACAGGAAACATACTCTTTTATGAAACGCCCCATTCCAAGTGACTGGCTCCAATTGTTCATCATTTAATAACTCAGCAAATATTTATTAAATATAGGCTGTATGTGAAGCAATGCATTAGATTCTGTAAGATATAAAACAGTTTAAAGTGGCCCTAACCTTAAGAAAACTGCAATTCAGTAAAGGTAAACAAATATATAAATAACTTAATATGTATTGTCTCCCTCATTAGAATATAAATTCCTTGAAGGAAGGCGCTTTAAAAAAATTTTTTTTAATGCAGTTAGCATTTAGTTCACTGCTCAGAACATGGTAAGTGCTTTAACCAAATGTTTTTTTTTAATTCATTCTTTACGTGCACTCACCAGCTAGAGGGGCTTAGAAATTAGTGAAAGCACTATGGAAGAGATAGCATTTAAGGTGGAATTTCAAGTGTGGGTAGGAATTGGAAAACTGAAGAAAAAGAGTGTGTGTGTGTGTGTGTGTGTGTGTGTGTGTGTGTGTGTGTGTGTGTAGATTTCTCATAATCACGGAGCAGCCTAACCAAAGGTACAAGGACAGGAAAGTGTAGGACACATTTGAACATTAGAGCACTTTCCTGTTTGACTGAAGGATAGAAGAGTAGTATTAGATGGAACTTAAGAGAAAGAATAGCGTCAGACTGTGGAGACTGTGAAAGCTGGGCAATGGAAGCTCTAACATAATGAACTGGAATTGCCAGCTCCCCTCTACCCCCCATCTGGCTTCTTCATGTGTTGCTCTCAGGGGATAAGTAGAACAAATCAGACACCTCTTTTACAAGCCAAATGTTTAAATGTTTCAAACATTTAAAGCTAGCCATTATATATTTAGGTATACACACATATATACATACACATACATATACACACACATATATATGTATATACATATGTACACATACATGTATAAGTACATGCACATGCACTCATACACATATACATATCCAAAACATGTGCATATGCACGTGTACATATACATATACACATACATATACAATGCATAATGTATGCATACACTGACATGCACACACATATGTGCACATGTGTATATATTATACACATAGATATATACATATATACATACACCCATGTATATTAATATGTGTATATATGTAAATATGTGTGTGTGTGTGTGTGTGTGTGTGTGTGTGTGTGTGTGTGTATGTAAAAACAGCCCTTCACTGTTCTTCCTAAAATGGCACTGCTGGACATGACTCCATCACTCTACAATGAAATTCAGAGAGGTAGTAGGTAGGTATCTTGAGATCAAGAATAGAGTTCAAATTTGGTTGCCATCTACAAAGAAGTGAAATTTAACAGTGTGAGAATCAAGTGCGTCTCTGAGTGTCAGGATAGCTAGAAAGACATAAAAAGAAAGATTATGAACTTAATACTCTACTCAGAAGAGTCAGAAGGAGTTAAGAGAAGCCAGCAAAGATGAATGACGGAGGTGTGGGCAGAGAGGTTGGAGCAGAGCCAGGGTGGTATATGATCACAGAAGCTAAGTTGGAAAGAGACTTGACAGAGAGAGGTATGTGAAGTGTCAGAAGCAACTGACAGAGGTCAAGGAGAATGGGAAGCCAGGAGAGGCAATGATCCTAAGATCCTTGAATTCTGGGAGTCTGTGATTTCTGGATAGATCCCTCACAGCAGTGACAGATATTTTGAAGAGGTTGTATATTCTCTGCCTTCCAAATAGAAGAAATCATCCTTTCAGGTTATTGTTGACTATCTCTGAATGAGAATCAGTTGCCACAGACAACAAGGCGACTGCAGGGAATTGGATCGATTGCTCCTTTCATGCTTTGGCATTTTAAGCAACTCTTCTCCATGCTTCAATCTCTCCCTTTCAGAACTACTTGGGCCTGTGGGAATCTGATTCCAGAGAGATACCCCAATGAGGCAAGAGAGCTTAAGTTACCTAAAACTCAGATGCTGGTGCAAAGTTTGTCTCTCAGAAACCTCTCCCCTTGATCGAATTCTAGGTTAAGTGGTTAGCACCCACCTTGGTGACCTTCAGGTCACTGATGCTGTCTTCAGCTAACTTGTATGTGATGAAAGATATAGGTAGGAAGGTAAAGCCTAAAATAGTAAAAGACTGATTATATTTCCTTCCATCCTATCACACCTCCCACTTGTTCTATTCTCTACTTTGATCCTGTCCCTTTTCAAAAGTGGATGCTACCAACTTCCCTCCCCACCAGACTGCCCTCCTTTCTATCATCCCCCCTCTCAACCCCTTGCCCTCTACTCTCCTGTAGGGCGAGATACCTGATTTAGTGTGTATGTCATTCCTTCCCTAAGCCAAATTCAATGACAATAAGGTTGACCCATTCCCTTTTGCTTTCCTGTTCTTCCCCTCCATTGTAATCATTTTCCCTTGCTTCTTCTATACGAGATAGTTTACTCCATTCTGTCTCTCCCCATCTTCTCTCATGATATTCCTCTCTCACCTCTTAATTTCACCTTTTAAGTATCAGTCTTTCCTATTAAATTGGTCCTGTGCCCTCTCTCTATGTATACCTGTACACATATATACACATACTTATGTATTCATATGGCCATATACCCTCCTATATAAACATATGTGCGTGTGTATATTTCTATTTCCTTCAACTATTCTCATACTGAGAAAAGTTTCATAAATTACAATTATCATTTTTACATGTAGGAATGTGCATAGTTCAACTTTGATAAGTTCCTTGATTTCTTTTCCCTGTTTACTTTCTCATTCTTCTCTTGCTTCTTGTATCTGGATGTCAAATTTTCTATTCAACTCTGTTTTTTTTTTTTTCATCAAGAATGCTTGAAAGTCCTCTATTCCGTTGAATGCCCATAATTTCCCCTGAAACATGATACTCAGTTTTGCTGGGTATGTAATTCGTAGTTTTAATCCCAGTACCTTCGACCCCTTGAATATCGTATTCCAAGCCCTTCTATCACTCAGTGTAGAAGCTGCCAGATCCTGTGTTATCCTGATTGTGTTTCTACAATATTGAAATTGTTTCTTCCTGGCTGCTTGTAATATTTTCTTCTTGATCTGGGAACTCTGGAACCTTGGCTATAATATTCCTAGGAGTTTTTTGTTTTTGTATTTTTTTTTTTGCATCTTTTTCAGGAGACGATCTGTGGATTCTTTCAATCTCTATTTTGCCTTCTAGTTCAAATACATTAGGGCAATTTTCCTTGAGAATTTCTTGTAGGATGACTTCTAGGTTCTTTTTGGTATCGTGGCTTTCAGGTAGTCCAATAATTTTTAAATTATCTCTCCTGGATCTATTTTCCAGGTCAGTGGTTTTTCCAGTGACATATTTCACATTGCCTTCTATTTTTCCCATTTGTTTGGATCTGTTTAACAGCATCTTGATTTCTCATAAAGTCACTAGTTTCCATTTGCTCCAATCTAATTCTGAGGGAATGATTCTCTTCAGTAAGCTTTTGGGATTCTTTTTCCATCTGGCAGATTTGGCTTTTTAAGGCATTCTTCTCCTCATTGCTTTTTGAGCCTCTTTTGCCATTTGAGTTAATCTATTTTTAAGGTGTTATTTTCTTCAGTCACATTGTTTACTCTCATTTCATAATTTTCTTGCATCATTCTCATTTCTCTTCCCAATTTTTCCTTCACTTCTCTTATTTGGCTTTCAAAATCCCTCTTGAGGTTCTCTATGGCCTGTAACCAGCTTATATTTTTCTTGGAAGCTTTTGGTGCAGAAGTTGTGACTTCACTGTCTTCCTCCTGTCCATTGCTTTGATCCTTTTTGCCCCCAAAATAGGAGTGTAAAGTCGGGTTGCTCTGCTTGATTTGCTTCCCTTGTTTGCTCATGTTGCCACTCATGTTGGCAACATGTTGACTTTTGAGCTTTTTGCCTTATTTGGACTCTGCTGCCAGACAGGGGAGCTTTATCCCAAATCCTAGAGTTTTCTCATCTGTTGGACCTGTTAGTTGGATGCTACCTTTGAAGCCTCAACACACTCTGGCAAGCTTTTCACACACCCCAGGACCTCCACCATAGACCACAATCCAGATCCTAGCAGGTTAAAGCAAGAGAAATTTTCCCTGAGACTGGTTGCTTGGTCCCCCTACAATCTGTAAGTCAGGAGCTGAAGCTGCCTTATGGCAGTAGCTTCAGGGCTGTGGAGTCTCAGTGCCTTCTCCTTCTAAGGGGTAAAGGCCAGACCATACTCCCAAACTACCACATTTCAAAGTCTACACTCCACTGACTTCTCACTTTGTCCTTAGCATCTATGTGTTGATAATTCTGGAAACGGCCACAGCTGTCAGTCATCTGAAGTCGCTCCAGCTGGCATTTGGTCAGGCCTCCCTGAGGCTAAAGCCTTGGGCTTGTGTGGGGCTGGGCTCATCTTGGCTCCCAGATTGCTGCCCTGGCCCCTTCCTGCCAGCCTGCTGGACTGTCTTCAGCAGGAGGTTAGCTTCTTTCTGTCATTTTGTGGGTTCTGTAGCTCCAAAGTTTGTCTAGAGTAATTTTTTACATGAATTGGAGGAGGTGGAAGCCAGATCCCCACAGAAGTCCTGTTTCTACTCTGACATCTTGACTCCAACCCAATTTACCTCTTAGGCTTATTGTAAAGCTTAAATATAGTGCTTTGTGTTAATTACTTTGTAAGCCTTTACTCACTATATAATAGTCAAATGTGATAACTTTCATTATTAATGATCTCCTTATCTGTTTCTCCACCAAGGGAGAGAAATCTCTGAACTCCATTTGCTAATTCTAACTGCCTGTTAGATAGCTATATCTGGACATATCACATCTAAAATCAGAATGTTCCAAACTCAAGTCATCAACTTCCCTCCAAAATTTGACCTTCCTCTCCATTTTCCTGTCCTATTTGATGGCATTTTCATGCATTCCATCACCTAGTTTGAAATCTCACTTTTCTCTGATTCTTCCTTCTCCTTGTCCTCATGTGTCTGATCAATTACTCACCTCCATTTTATCTCAGCAATGCATCAAGTTTCCTCATCTGTAGTGTAATAAGGGACAGATTAGAATAGATTTCTTTAAGTTCCTTCCTTACTATAAATCTATGAGGTTTCACACCTTTGGTCTATAATAACCATGTCACTTGTTCCCCAATTCATACATCTTCAATGACTCCCCATTGTCTGAGAGATAAACTCTAAATCCCTCAGGTTTGCAATCAAATTCCTCTAGATTCTAGCTTACTATCAATGTCATTTCTCATGCAAGCATCTACTGTGGCTACCCAATATCACCAAGATCAAGGCTAAGGCTTGGGCATCATATTCAAGGCCATCAAAATTATGCCCTGTATCTCCAATCCTATCTCTCCCTCCTTCCCAATATGGAACTTTATTCTTATTAGGTCAGTCTATCTGTGTTGCTACTATACTTAACAGATTTAATTTCAGTTCAAGCACTTTGTACCTACATGTCCCTGGTTAAGTTATTTTATTTCTGTGGGCTCTAGTTTGTTTCCTTTTGAAATAAAGGGAATAGACTATATTATCTCTAAAATCCCTGCTATTTCTGAATCTTGTAATTACAATTTTGTTAACATTTATGATTTATTTTACTATGTGCTGGGTTGTTGTTTTTCAGTCATTCAGTCATGTTCAAATCATTGTCACTCCATGGACAATACTGTCCATGGGCTTTTCTTGGCAAAGATACTAGAATGGTTTTTCATTTCCTTCTCTGGTGGATTCAGGCAACAGATGTTAAATGGCTTGCCCAAGGTCACACATCTAGTAAGTATATGAGGTCAAATTTGAATTCATGTCTTCTTGACTCCAGGACCAGCTCTCTATCCACTGAACCATTTGCCTGTCTCATGTACTGGATGCTTGGATCCAAAGATAGGGGAAAATCATCCTTGAGCCCAAAGAGCTTAAAATATAATAGCGATTGTGTAACTTGTGCACAAATATATAGGACACAAGGTAAAATGTGATGGGGCAAAGATGACATCCAGAAAAACCACATTTGTGGATGATGGCAAGATGAAGGATATGACCATTTTTGTGTGTGGGTGAGGTAGGGTGGGAAAATAGAGCATGGAAAGTGAATAGTTTGAGGAAATTAGTAGTTAAGATCTTTGAGGGGGAGTCAATATGTATTTAGAAATCTTCTAAAATGGAAGTGGGCAGCAAGGTGACACAATGGATAGAACGCTGGACCTGGAATCAGGGAGACTCATCTTTCTGAGTTAAAATCTGACCTCAGACACTTACTAGTTGTGTGACCCTGGACAAGTCACTTCACTCTGTTTGCCTCAGTTTCCTCATCTGTAAAGTGAGCTAGAGAAGGAAATGGCAGTATCTTTGCCTAGAAAACCCTAAATTGTGTCATGAAGAGTTGAACACAACTAAAAAAAAACTGAACAACAAGAAATATGTAGGAAGCAGTTGGAGAAGTGAGTTCAGTACTGAATTTGTTGTGGAAAGGAGGATAGTGATATGGAAATCTGGAAAGAACATCTACTAGGATTTTGTTTGGTTGGTAGATATAGATTGCATGAACCTCAAAGGAAGCAAGATTACTGATGTTTGTTCATCCTTCATTCTCAAAGGGGACTAATGACATCGAAAGAGTGATGTCAAGTGACTTTCAAGTGAACTGAATTTAAGTGAGGCAAAGCTGTGCAATGTCATTAGCCTTACTCCTCCAGCATCATCAGAGTTTATTGGCAAGGCATAAGTTAAGCAGTCTGGTAATGGCCTAACACTGAGTGATGGAGATGGAGAAAAACCTGGGAGTGGCAATGGGGAACAAGGATTATTACAACCCTCAATTATGTTCCCCTTAACCAGTAAGCTGAAGGGAATGGGTGAAAATGTAGTTATTCCTGAAAAGGGTAACTAGGGAGTCTGAGCTATCAGGGAGGACCCAAGTCTTGTTATTTCTAGAAGGTAGAACAAGTGGTAGAGGGAAAAAATTAAGTTGGAAAGGAGTTTGTTGCCTATGGAACAAACAGGTTTTTCAGAGGTCATAATGGCCAATTTGGGTAGCATTTGTTTTGGACCTTGGTGTGGAAAGATTGAAGGGGGTGGAAATAAAGTATTGTGTGGTAGAGGATAGGTAATCATGTTTAGTTGATCACCTATAGGGGAAAAGAATAACTGTGATGTGTAGGGTAAGTGGCCAGGTATGAGTATGTTCATCACTGAATGGAAGGTACCACTTCTTAGAGGAGGTTGTAGGACAGGCATGATACAGTGCAGAGGGTGATTGGTGTGCTGATTCCTGTTTGCCACTCTTTTCTTCTCCCTTCAGGGAACAGGAGCAGAAGGATATAAAAGTCCAAGTCAGAAGAAAGTTAGAAGGTCTAGGGCCACTTCTATGTCAACACTGAGTAATAGGAGAGGTTTACCTTTGCAACTTAATCCAACCCAGAAGGGCCACTTGCTTACTGTCTTTTAAAGCCCGTCCTTCTCAGGGCTGGTATTTTGCCTTTGATGCACAATCTGTAAGACTAGTGCTTGACACACCTTCCCAGCTTGATGCCTTTAGAGGTCTGCCTTGATTTGTTCATTTCCTAATTTCCCTACAATACAAATCTCCTATCTTGCATCTTGTACCTGCTATCTCTTGGTCTGGATTTTCTATGCTTCTGATGGGATTACTGGATTATCTGAAACACCCACACACATACACACACAATTCATGTTCACATGGTCAGGAGAAAGAATAACATCTATCCATAGACACTCATTACTTTTCCAATGAAAATAAGTGTTAGATGTGGGAATGACCCTAGATCATAAAATGGTGAAATTGGAAGATGTTGTGGTAAATGTTTAGTACCAGCTCTCTGGCAAAAGAATAAAACAATAAATAAATAAAATTTAACTGTAACACATTTTAAAGTTTAATCTGTATCTTTGACATTTTCTTTATCTTTTTCTTAAGTCTAGACAATCCACAAAACAATAAATTATGTCCTAGTTTGTAGTGTTTGCTCATTTCTGAGGCATAAATAATCATGCTGAGAATTAATAATCATATCTCTAGAGGTAGTTTGAGCTGGTTCCAGCACAAACCAAATTGGAAAATACTTTAGAACATCAAAGGACTTTAGAACATGGAACTCAGAATGTGAGAATTAAGAAGTTGTAAAGATCATAGACTGCAGATTGCTACATATGAAAGGGATTCTGGAATATGGAACATAGACTGCCAGACCTGAAAATAATCTTAGAAATCATGTAATTAAACTAAATTTCATGCTTAATGAAACCTGTAGGTGTTCTCTACTTTTTGTTATCTGAGACATTATGAACTATAAAATTGTGAATTTCAGGATAGGCTAGGAAGTAAAATGATGCTCTCAGAAAATAGTAAGAGAAATATGAGAAGGAAAAAACTGATGAAAATGATAGTACCTTATTCAATAAATGCAGAGAAAAACTTTTGACAAAATGCAACACTTATTTAAAAACCAACACAAGAAATCATAGGAATAAATGGTGCTTTTCTTAAAATGATCAGATAGCTATTATCTTCAGAGCATATAAACTTGAAGCCTGCCCAATGAGATAAGTAGTATGTTCATTATCAGTATTATTATTCAATATTTTACTAAGATACTAGCTATAGAAAAAGACAAGAAAAAATAAATTGAAGGAAAAAGAATAGGCAACAAGGAAACAAAGTTATCATTCTTTGCAGATGATATGATGGGATATTTAGAGAACCCTAGGGAATCAACTAACTAAAAACTACTTGAAAACAATGAACAATTTTGACAAAATTGCAGGATATACACCAAATCTACACAAATCATCAGCATTTCTATATATTACCCACAAAATTAAGCAGGAACAGGAAGAATGAAAAGAAATCAAAGTTATTATTAGTCATATGAAATCAAACCCCAAATCATTAAGAACTGGAGGGAAGGAGTGGCTAGGTGGCGCAGTGAGTAAGAGCGCTGGCCTCAGAGTTGGGATGACCCGAGATCGAATGCAGCCTCAGAAAATGAGCACCCACACATAAATAATGATTAGCCGTGTAACCTTGAGCAAGTTACTTAACCCCAATTGCTTTAAAAAAAAATAACTGGAGGGAAGCAAATTAAAATAATTCTGTGATACCACCTCATATCTATCCCATTGGCTAACATAACATAACATAACATAACATAACATAACATAACATAACATAACATAACATAACATAACAGGAAAATGACAAATGCTGGAGGGGATATGCTATAATGGACACACTAATGCAGTGTTGGTGGAGTTGTGGACTAGTCTGACCATTCTGGAGAACAATTTGGAGCTATTACCAAAAAGCATTCACATTTTTATGTGAATGCTCTTTGAACAAGAAATACCCTGTACTATGTCTGTGTTCCAGAGAGATAAAGAGAAAAAGAAAAAGAAAAAGGATGTAACCATACAAAAATATTCATAGCTACTCTTTTTGTTGGGGCAAAAAATTCTAATTGAGGAGATGACCATCAATCAAGGAATGGTTAAGTTATGGTTTTTTATTGTAATGAAATACTAAATTGCTGCAAGAAATTACAGAGGAGATATTGTCAAAAGGAAAAAATAAACTGGGAAGAATTATATGAACTGATATAGAGTAAGGAGAACAAAACTAGGAGAATATTGTGCTTATTATCATCAACATTGTACCAATAATCAATTGTGAAAGTTACTCTAATCAATACAATGATCAATGTAAATTCCAAAGGACTTAAGATAAAAAAAATATTATTCAACTCCAGAGTGAGAATTTATGATCTCTAAATTCAGAATGAAATATATTTTCACTTTTTTATCTTTATTTTTTTTTCTTTTTGTAACATGGTTAATAATGGAAACAAGTTTTGAATAACATCACGTATATAATGGGCATCATATTGCTTGCCTTCTTGAAAAGTGGAGGAGGGGATGAAGGGAAGGAGAGAATTTGGAACAGAAAATTAAAAAATGAAATTTTAAAATAAAAGATAATTTATTAGATTGGGATTTGCTTTTTTTTGGATGACAGTTTAAGATAGAAAATACTCAAACTAAAATAAATGAAGGTATAGGAATACCCCAAACAATATGAATATAAATATATCTACATATATACTCAGACATATGCATGTTTTACACAAACCTATAACTAAGCAATACATACATAAAACACATGTGCATATACACATATGCAAACTCATGCACATACATAGATACAGATATATGTATCTATGCATTTGCATATAAAGGTACATATGCACTTATAATACACACAGATGTACAATACATACATATAGAAGGACACACATATAAAATAACAACATACTGTGCAAATACAAATGCAAACATATATCACGTGTATGCATGTACACATAGACATATACACAAATATGCAATGCAACACATATATACATTTATATGCATATATGCACATATACCCATATAATTATTCATTATATGTATATGTACATGCATATATAACACACCTGTGCAGAGCAATCCACCTATGTACACATGTACATATACATACATGTGCATTATAATGTGATGTATGTGCAATACAATATATGCAATGCCCACATGCACATATATGCATGTATACATACATGCATACACATAATACACATAGACACATTCTTATACTGTATGTATATATGTGCAAATGTGTTTTTAATTCTACCTCAAGTATTTCTTTCATATAGTAATACTTCAAATACTTGGAAAGAACTGCCATCCATCCTAGGCCTCAAGTCTTTTGTCCACTGGATTAAACTTTCTCAGTTTCTTTGCTGGTTTCTTATAGCATGTCCTTTGGTATTTTCACTCTACTAGTCATCCTTTACTAGATATTCTCTACCTCCACAAAATGGGAGGAAATGTGTGAGAAAATCAGGAAGCATCATGAGGTTATTATAGAGCACGATAGAGTAGCAATCAGAGACTTCCATGATCTCGATATCTCACCTGTCTCTCAACCTTCCAAAACAGAATAACTAATAACTTCTTGAGGCTACTAACTCAGGGCTAATATTAATAGTTATTAACTTTTCATATTGTTAATTTCATCTTTCACAAGAATCATTGACTGGACCCATTATTTTAGACTCAATTCTAATCAAAATGGACTGTCTACTTGGGTAGAGATCATAGGAAGTTCAATGGGAAGGGATGATTCCATCTTAGAATTCATAACAGAGAGAAAAGAAGCTAGACAGTCTGGTTTTCATCCTAGATTATGGTGAAGGAAAGGGTACATAGTATCCTATAGCCTAATATTCTCCAGAGAAGTCAGACCCAAAGGTATTGGTGCTCTTAAGAACAAAATGCCAGAGACACAAAAAGACACATTTCTAGGAAGAAGGGGAGGAAAAGGAAGCAAACTTTTATGACATTGATATGGATGTACACGGGAGTTATCGCAGAGCTTCCTGAATAATAATTGGTTCTACAACATACTTACCAAATGAACATCCAACCTTTCTTTAAAGATCTTTATTGAGGGAAAACCCACTACTTCCCCAGGCAACAAATTTTACTTATTAATTCACAGCTCTAATGATGGAGTTCTCTCCTCCCTCCTCATGAACTCACCAGGTCAAAGTCTATTTTTGCACAATTTTTACCGATTTTTCCTGCTTCTGCTCTTTGGGATCAAATAATACAAGGCTAATCACTCTTCCTGACAATAGCTGTTCAAATACTGAAAGACAGCTAATATCTTCTCTAAGCCTTGTCTTCTCCAGGTCAAATATCTCCACTCCCTCCAAGCACTCTTCAATTGTCATTACCTGGAAGTTACTCACCATGTTGTTTGGCTTCCTCAGGACAGTCTCTGTTTTATCAATGTTCTTCTTAAAATGTGTTACCCAGAAATGAATAAACTATTCTAGGGAGAGTACCAAAGAAATTATCACTAGCCTAATCCAGAACATGATACCAATACCTTTTTTAATTGAAAAAATAAATTAATTTTTTGTTACATTTTAAATTCCAGAGTGCCTCCTTCCCTCCTTGCACTAGAGAAGGCCACCATTTGACACAGATACACACTCATATCCATATACATGCATGCATTTATTTATATACAAGTATGCAATGCACATGCAGGTATGTACACATGTATGCACATACACACATACACACATACACACATGTACATATACATATATAAACAAACACACATATACACACCCATAACACACTAAGTATATACACATATATGTACATATGTCTGTGTTTGTATGTATGAAAAATCGTACTGTGCACACTTCTATTTAGCTATATTTTATCATTTCTTTTTCTGAAGGTGGATAGCGTCTTCCTATATAGGTCCTTTGTAGATAATTTCAATTATTAATGTCTCCTAATATCACCTGAGCTCTTTTGGCTGCCATACTAGACCGTTTAGATCCATATTTCACTTACAGGTCCCTAACTGGGTCCCTTCCCCATTCTCTCAGATAAGCTTCTCTTTAGCCTTCCTTAATGCTTCCTTTCCTGCTCCTGTAGAATTCACTGTTTTATAGTTTACTGACTCTACTCTTTGTCATTTTTTTATTAAATATCAGGACACTGTATCCCCTTCTCCATTCCTGGACCACTTCTCTTCTTCTCTAGCATCTGCCTGTTTGAATATTTTGTGATTTGCCAAGTGGAAGCATCAGCTATTTTTTAAAGGAGAACTTCTATTCTCATCCCACCAACATCCTCCCCCTCCTTCCCTTCTCCTCTATCCCCAGCAGGAATGTATGCACATACATTTCTAGCAACCTGTAATCTGTGTTCTGGGTACCTTGGAATCTAAATTCCCATTTAATTACCTCTGGGCCCTTATGAGTGATTAATCCAAGTTAATGTTTCGATACAGTGCTTGATTTTTTAATCATTAAAGCACAATAAAGAACAACAGCTGTTGCCTTACTGAATATAGGACTGTCACACTATCTGCTCTGTAGGGAGACTCAGGCCAACAGGTGATGCTTCTACATTTGGCTACTGGGCCTGGGTAACTATTTCTTCTCACTTTGAGATGTTTGTGAGTTTTGGAAGTGTAAAAGAGCTTGGAGATAATTTTTATGCTATTTTATAGTATTTTTATTCTATAAATAGACTATTTTTATACTATAAATATGCTATTTTATACTATTTTATATAGAGGTTTTTATACTGAGATAATGAACTGGATATATACATACATATATATATACACACACGTGTGTGTATGTATATATGTATACACATGTAGATGCAGATGTAGATGTGTGTATGCATATGCATATGTGTATGTATATGTATGTGCATAGATAAGTGTATGTGTATGTTTATGTATATGTATATCTGTAAACTTATATATACATATATGCATACACATATGCATATGCACATGCATATGTGTATTGTGTCTATGTGTATGTGTATATATATACTTATATGTATGAATATATGTATGTGTGCACATGTGCATGCATGCACATTGCATGCATATGGGTGTCTATTCTTGCTATATGTGTATGTGTATAAATATGTGTAGGTACACGTATACACATATATATGGATATGTGTTATAGGAACACATGCATGTTTTATATATTATATTTACTGTATTTCATTGTAATTGGTTTCCTTGTATTTTACTTTATGCAATTATAAATGTTCTGAGGAGTCTATAGGTTTCACCAATATGCCAAAAGTTTCCATGTCACAAAAATTTATGAACCCTTTTTCTAGTCCAACACATTTCTTTTTATTTTTTAAAAAAGAAACTGATCTCCAAAGAGGGAGAAGGGATTTGTCAAAAATCATTCAGATAATAACAGAGCCAGAATTTGAACTTTGGCCTTTGGGTTCTGGCTCCAAAACCAGTGCTTCTTCTGCTGTGCTTACCATGGATTCTATAATGCAGGTTAATTTGATTACTTTGATCACTGGATCAAAGAAGAAAATGGATGCAGCATTAAGAAGTTAAAGAGGATCATCAACCCTATTTCTTGGGTCTTCCTATACACTTCTTATCTCAAGTCTGGGGCAATGATTTTGCCCACAAAGGATTCTCTTCCTTGTCCCTACCCTGACCCGAACGCCAATCACCTTGTTTCTATCTCACCTTCTTCACATCCATTTTTCTCCCTTCTTCACTCTTTGGTTTCTCCTATCTCTTTCATCTTTCCTCCTTTGATTCCTAGTCAGCTTTCTTTCTCTTCATCCAGACACACTTTTCTTAACAGAATCAATCAGCAAATATGTATTAAACACACATCAAATGCCACACATTGTGCTATATTCTGGAGATACAAAGACAAAATTGAAATAGTCCCCTGCCCTTGAAAAGTTTACATTCTAGCCAGGGGAAACAAGATAGAATATTAGAGTCATTGGTTTAGCACTTGAAGGAAACCTTGGTCCATATAAGCATAGAAAATAGGCACAAGGTCATTAGGAACTGAGGGGTTAGGGAAATATTTCATTTCAAAAACTGAGCATTTTGTTAGCCCTGAATGATTATCATCACTCTAAAAATGGAAGTGAAAAGAGATAATTCTAGTCAATGCAAAGGCATGGAGGTGGGGGCTGGCAGATCATTTATGAGAAATGATAAAACAAACAACTTGGATGGATTGTAATGTGATTGAAAGAGAGTAATATAACTGAAAATGTAGAATAGAGATGGATTGCAAAGGACTTGAATTGCCAAACACGGGAGTTTATATTTGGTTCTAGAGATTATAGGAAGTCACTAGTGTTTACCAAGTAGTAGAGTGACATGGTCAGACTTACAGTTTAGGAAAATCACATTTAAGGAAAGAGCACCTGACATAGTAGAGACTGCTGGGATTTCAGCTCTGCCTCTGGTATGCTGGCTGTATTATAGTCACTGAATGTCTAGTCATCTAGTCATCTAGGCAAGTCATTTAATCTTTCAGTATCCCAGGTAACACTTTGCAAAGAAGAGCTGATTTGTGTTTATAAAGGGAAAGCCTTACTGGAAGTTTCAGTGGGGCAGGTAGGTGGAACAGTGGAGAGGATGCCAGGTCTCATCTTCCTGAGCTCAAATCTGATCTTAGATATATATAGCTGTATGACCCTGGGAAAGTCACTCCACCCTGTTTGCCTCAGTTTCCTCATCTATAAAAGGACCTGGAGAAGGAAGTGTTGAACCACTCTAGTATTATTGCTAAGAAAACTCCAAAAGGGGTCACAAAGAGGTAGATATAACTGAAATAACTGAACAATAGCAGTTTCTTATAATGATGAAGTCATAAGTGTGGTTTAAAAAAAGAAAATAAAAAATATCACTATGTCAACTATATAGGTGATGGAGTAGAGAAGAAGGGGGTTGGAGGCAGGGAGGTCACTGAGGAGGTCATTAGGATAGTCCAAGCAAGAGAAGATGAAGGCCTGAACTAGGGTGATGGCTATATGAGCAGAGTGAAGGAGATTAATGTGACAGCTGTTATGGAAGAATTAATGTTAATGCTACAACAGATTGAAGTACAATAATAAATAAATAAAGCATGTAGGGCCATGGCTGGGAATACCGAAGGTAGAATTATAGACTTGGAACAGACCTATGGACATAGAACATAAAATTTTTGAGCATTGAATGACTGAGCTCTAAAGAACATTAGAGAAAATGGGAGTCCAGCCCCTCATCATGCTCAATTCTGAGTGACCCAATTTAGGAAAGTAATTAATAAGCTGCTAGATAGTGTCTGGAGAAGGGTAAATTGAATGAACAGTGAATCCAGTCACTATGAGGCTCAATCAAAGGAGTTGAGGACTTTTCATCTGGAGAAGAGAAGACTTCATGATTGAACTCTTCAAGTATCTGAAGGACTCTAAGACTGATTAGATTTGTTTTGCTTGGCTCCAAAGAGATGGACAAGGAATAGTGAAGAGAGAGACAGAAAGAGACAGAGAGAAAGAGAGAGACAGAGAAACAAAGATGTATACACTCACCTATATGTGTATATATACATACATATACAAGCACACTCGTATATGTGTATATACACATACATGTATAGTCAATGCATATATACATACATACATGTATGTGTGTATACACATATGGAGAGAAAGAGGAGAGAGACAAAGACAGAGAAAGCTGTGTGTGCATGCATGTGTATATGTGTGTGTATGGAGAAAGAAAGAGAGAGAGAGAGAGAGAGACAGAGACAGAGACAGAGACAGAGAGATGGATGGACAGCGAAAAAGAGAGAGACAGAGAAAGAGATGGAGAGAGAAAGACAAAGATATTTACACTCATATATGTGTGCATATATACATACATATGCAGGCACATATACATATAGGTGTGTATATACATACATATACCCATACAGACAGAGGATAGAGAGGAGAAAGAGAAACAAAGATAAAGATGCATGTATGTAGTGTGTATATATACATATGTACATACATATACATATATGCATATGTATGCACACATATATACATATGAATATATACACACAGATATATAGAGACAGACTGACAGAGAGGCATAGACAGAGACCAAAACAGACACAGAGACACACAGAGAGACCAAGAGAAGGGGAGAGAGAGAGAGAGACAGAGAGACAGAGACAGAGAGAGAGAGAGAGAGAGAGAGAGAGAGAGAGAGAGAGAGAGAGAGAGAGAGAGAATAATAAAAGCTAGGCTTACTGTAAGATAAATTTTTAAAATAATTGGAGCTGGCTAAAAGTGGAATGTACTTCTTTGGGAGGTAATGATCTCTCTCCCTTAAGCATAAGTTGGCTGACCACTAATTATGTATGCTATAGTGGGGATTCTTTGGGGAATATGGGCTAAACTAAATGACAACTGAGGCCCCTTCCAAATCTCCAATTTGCCTGGTTTTACGTTTTACATGGCCCAGAGGGGAAATTATTTGAGCATTGTTACCTCAACAGCTAATAACAGGAATGCCTGTCTGGCTTGAGCCCATGTCTCCTGATACCTAGCTCAAGATTTGTGTTCCTGCTACTCCCCCCCCCTCCCTTTTTTATCTTCCTCCTTTACTTCTCTATCTGACCTACTGGAGGAGTTGGGAGAAGGGCACATAGAAGTCAGGAAAAGAAAACAGAAGGCATGAGTGATGGTGATTCTGTCACAAAGTCAGTGCGAGCAGTATCCTTGGCATCTTCCTCTGAATCCTTTGCTCTTCTTTTGAGTAAGCCTGGTTAAAGATGGTTGTACTATGACCCTCCCCTTCCATCTCCCCCTCTTTCCCCCCATTCCTCTTCATCTTCTGTCACTTGCTGAGAACAGTTACTCTGCTCTGTCATGACACCCTGTAGCTGTTCAAAGCTCAATTCCTCGTTGCTCCAACAAGCCCTTTATCTTCTACCTCCACCCCCCACAAACATATCATCCTTTTTCATATCATCACTTGGGTGAACACTAGGATAGCTTTAGAACCATCCAATAAAGCCACATGACCTTAATGGATGACCATAGTTTAATATATTCTTGGACAGGAGGAAGTTAATTTTTAACCACAATGCAAACTTTGTCCCTAAAATAAAATCAATGTTGATGTGAAGAGAGTATCACATTCCCATAATATTTTGGGGTAAGTGAAGCTTTGCTTGTCCCTCAGGGTCATATATGGGGATATCTCAAGGTGAGAGATTTTCAAGGATCTTTCTGGAAGCTATGGAGGAAAGGAAAGATATTAGAGAAGGAAGCTGCTGTTGTTGAACTAGGGGGCTTCCCCTTGCCTCCACCCAAACTGCACAGCTTCCTGTCAGCAGGCATAGACAGTCAAGGCTTCTATGGCCCTCTTTACTGATGCTAGACTTCAGGCATCAATGTAACAACACTGTTGTAGCTTCATTGCTGTGGATGCTGGCTATTTGAATTTGACCCCATTGTGTGCTGCCAGTCCTAGACATAACTTTCTCCCTCTGGCTGCAGTTTCCCAGAGACTTAGTATGCCTATGGGCAGCGGCAGCAACAGCAGCTTCCAGGCACTGGGGCTGCAATGTTCCCATGGCAAGCTTCTACCACCATAGGGCCAAGCTGACTTTATAAGCTGTCATTCCTAGAGGCTGCAATGTGAACTTTTTTGGGAAATAGGAGATGAAAGTGTTTGCTATTAATGCATTTCCCTTATCTTTTATCCTGCAGTTCTATTTTAAGTAAATCATATTTTTTTACTACTATAATGTGATATCATATGATTAAAATAGTGCTTGGTCATGGGATAGAAAAGGATAGGAATGAAGACTTGGAACATTTCTTTGAGTAGATAGGAACCTAAATCCAGTTCAGATAGCCAGAAGTAACAGAAGGAATCTGTTAAATTTACAATTTTAGGCATCAAGGAAAACTGGGGAGTGGATATGGGCTGGGGGCCCTTCCCAGCACCATTAAGGCAACTGTATATTTCACCTAAACACAAGACCTAGAGCTATTTGTTGGTAGGAAGGGAGGTTGCTGATGGAAGGCCAGGGGGAAAGGGGTGGGGGGATTGTGGGTAGCAAGCTCTATGCCTTCTCTGAGTTGGTTCTGTCTGCTTTCTCTTGGCTCTGATGTTTTCACTTTCTGTTACATCTATCACATCCCTGCCGCCGGCAAGCTGCAGGAGAGATACCAGCTGGTTATGAGCTAGGAATGACCACATTAATGTTTGATTTGCATGGGGATGTACTGTAATTGTGTTAATTAAAGTTTAACTGGAGTTATTAGCAGCCAGTGGGGTAGAAGGGAACATATTCAGCTGGCAGGCGGAGGAAGGTGGTGTGAGATGTAGGGGAGCAGAATGGAGGAGGGCATTGGGATTGGGTTCCGTCAATCCCATTGTCTCAAGAAGGAGAACATGTTTATAATTCAGCAGACAAGGAAGGACCGCAGGAAAAGGACTCAGATGAGACATGTTTCCTGTTTATGGAAGATTACATTCATTGTGTGAGACGTGACCTGAAGCCCATGTCTTCCATGAAGCATTCTATCTAACTTCAGACTCTGGGTGTGGGGACATGGAAACAGCACTGGGTTAGGGAGGATCTAGTTTCAAATCCTGCCTCTGTGTCTTTGGGGAAGTCATTTAGCTTGCCTAAGACTCAGTTTCCTCATTTTTAAAGTGAGGGGATAGGATTAGAGAGCCTCATAGGTCCCTTCCATTTCCAGATCTATGACCTGGAAGAGAACCATGGGAATATCATTGCTCTAATGCTTCATGAACTTTGGCAGGTCTAACCAAACAGAAGGCTTTGAGCAAGGTTCAGGCAATGGGCTACGTGTCTTTCTTCTGAGGATCAACCTACCTAAACCAAAAGAATGATGGCCAGCAAGAAAGGAAACTTTTGACCTCAATAACTCAAGAAGTTCATTTGCTAAGGTATGGAAGGGATAGGATTGATGTTGTGGTAGAGAATGCCCCCCAAAATGAAACAGCAAATCCTTTGAAGCACAGTAAGCTTTTAATGGAAAAAATAGTTACATCATTTCTTAAGGTCTCTGTTTACTTACCTATAAAATGGGGATGCTGCTTTCATTTTTTTAATTCAAAGAGTTATGAGGAAAACATTTTTTGCCCTTCAAGGTGATATTGAAGTACAAGGATATTACCTTGTGCATCCTTCCCCCATACAAGGGCACCAGGCACAGAATACTTCTTTACATTAATTTTCCTCAGTACTTACGTATTGTAATGTATTTTTAATTTTTTCTTGTTACCCTGAAGATAGTTTCTACTCACCATACTAAATCCTGCTGTTTTGAAGACTGTGTCATATAGAGATAGGTTGAGGATACAAACAAGCACAGTTTTTTTGTCTGATACAAGGAAAATCTCCCAATGATCAGCAAGTTTGACAGTGGAATAGGCTGCTTCAGTAGTGACAGTTTCCTGTTACTGGATGTCTTTGGTCAAATGGAGTCACAGTAGATGAAGATTTGGTCTTGGAGTCAGGAAGACCTGAGTTCCAATACTGCCTCAGATACTTTCCAGTTGTGTGAGGGGTCAGCTGCTTGTCTTCTGCCTGCCTCAGTTTTTTCAATCTTAAAGTGGGGACAACAGCACCTACTTCCCAGGGTTGTTGTGAGGATCAAATGAGATCATATTTGTAACGTGCTATACCAACTTTAAAATGCTATATAAAAGCTAACTCTTCTTATATGACCTTTGGTCTCTTTTTCTTTTAGCTTCTGAGATTCTGTGAGTCAGAAGCTGGAAGGTTGTCCCCTCCTTTCCAATCAGGTCCAATGTAGTGGAAATTACTATTGATCTTGAAATCCCCTTCCAACTCCGGATTTTGTGCAGTCAGGTGCATTCCCAGGCTGTGTAATGTACAAGTGATAATAATGCCTCTCTACAACCACTGATTGTTAACACTATTAGCAACATCATCACCATCCACTGTGGTGCAGTTGAAAAAACACTGGACTGATAGATGGGGAATTTGGGTCTGAATCCTGGCTCTGACTCACACTAGCTGTATAACCCTCCAGAAGTCATTTGGCTTCCCTAGAGCTCGGTTTCCTCTCCTGTTAAAAAAAGAGATTGTTTATTTTTCTCTTCTAATCTCAGTATTATGAGGCAAGTATTCTATAAACCTTAAGGAACAATATTGGTAGAAGTTATCCTCACAATTAGATGCTTTTGAGGACAAGGAGCTCAATGTCTGTAGTTTCCTGGGTGATGCTTCCCTGAAGAAGGTGCATATTTAGTGCCAGAGAAAATGCTGCTCTAGCCCTATCCTTCTCAACTAATGTCTATTGTGTTTCTATACAACAATATTCATTACTGTCTGTGATATTATATAGTGCTTCAGCAAACTATCTTTCTCAATTAATGTTTGTTATATGTAAGTATCCCTAAAAGGATGAAAATTAATAGGTACTAGTTTACCAGCCACTGAGCCCTCTATGGATAAACATCATTTAGAAAGCAAAACATGGAAGTCATCATCCCAATGTTTCAAAATTTCCAGATTTGGGGTACCTTGTAGAAATAGACATCATCTGTAAAGTCTTATTATTATTATTATTTTTGCTTTTATGGAGGGGGAAGGCAGGGCAATTGGGGTTGTGACTTGCCCAAGGTCACACAGCTAGTAAGTGTTAAGTGTCAGAGGCTGGATTTGAACTCAGGTCCTCCTGACTCCAGGGCCAGTGCTTTATTCATTGCACCACCTAACCACCCCAGATCTGTAAAGTCTTAATGTTCCAAGGTTAACATCCTCACATTCTCCATTGTCTCTATTGTCAGAAGAAAACAGATTTAAACATGAATATTACTGACTTAGGTTTATTATAATAATCTGTGAAGTTGAGTTCAATAGAATAATTTACATTTATTCAAACCACACTTAGAGGAGAATGGTGAGAGTGTTTTCATCATTTCCATTTTGTAAATGGTGAAACTTAAGATCAGAGAGATGAAATGATTTGTCAAGCAGCTAGTAAAAGTCAAGGCTCCAACTGAACTGGCGTTTTCTAGCACCCGGGCTTGAGTTCTTTCTTTTAGACCCCTTGCGGTATAAAGGTAATAAAATAAAGTAGGAGTAATTCACAGGGATATTTTAGAGATTGAAAGACCATTGTCAAATATTATTTTTAGATGAGGAAAATGAGTCTCTTGGCTCAGGTCAAATAACTAAGTGGCAGATCTCGAATTTGAACCAAAGCCTTTTTCATCCAAGTCTAGTTTTGTAGAGAAAAGAACCTGCACAGGATGTAACAGACTTTGCCTAGTATCGTTCACATGTTTAATAATGGTAGTGATGATGTTTTAATCGAGTGAATAGATGTATAAATGTAGTGGAAACACTGTAAATTTACTACCTTCATCCCCTAATGTGTTTGTATCAGGCAGTTAGGATTTAATGAGTATGTGCTAGGAACTGTGCTGCAATTAGGTGGCTCAGTGGATAGAGTGTGAGCCTGGAGTCAAGAAGATCTGAGTTCAAATCTGTTCTCAGATACTCACTAGCTATGAGACCCTGGACAAGTCATTCTATCTCTGTTTGCTTTAATCCACTGGAGAAGGAAATAGTAAACCACTCCAATATCTTTGCCAAGAAAACCCCATGGGGGTCATGAATAGTTGGAGACAACTGAACAACAAGTACCATAAACTGTGCTATGCACCAGAAACATAAAAGAAATACAAATAATACAAAAATGACAGAAGAAAATTAAAATAAAATCATCCCTGCTCCCAAAAAGTTCATAGCCTAATGGAGACAACATGTAAATAATAGTGTACAAATTATATAGATGTAGATGTGGATAAATATATGTTACATGTTTTCTATAACATATAATTATCTATCTCTATCATATACGTATGTATGTATGTATGTATGTATGTATGTATGTATGTATGTATACAAATGTGGAATATTGTCAGAGGTAAGGAATTAATATTCAGGAGTAGTGGGAAAGGCTGCTTGCAGAAGGTAGGATTTTAGCTGAGGCTTGGAGGAAGCAAGGGAAATCATGAAGTGGAGAAGAGGAAGGAGAGAGGTCCAGGCATGGGAGAGAGCTAAAGAACTGGAGTTGGGAGATGGAATATCAGACATGAGGATCAGAAAGGAATCCAGTGGCACGGATTTGAAGATCACTTGAGGGGAGTTAGGTATAAGAAGTCTAGAAAGGTAAAAAATGAGTTTATGAAGGCCTTAAAGGGTAGAAGATTTTATATTTGATCTTAGATGCTATGAATTTATTGAAACTGTAGTTTATTGAATAGGGAGGGCTGATATCATGAGCACCCAGGGAAGCTGTAAAGGAGAAAAGGAGTCTAAAAATAACTGTTCAGCATTGCTTCATGGAAGAGATAAGAGGCTGCCACCAGATTCCCTTCTTAGTGATGGTTTATAGGTTCATCTAGTATACTGGTGACAGTCAATAACTAAGGCAAACTTTTTTCTATAGATATCATTTATGTATAATATACCCCTTACAATAGAAATTTATTATAGTTTATGAATATTTAGTAATTATAGTTTCTGCAAAAAGATAGCAGAATGTTTATTTTTATTTCTGAAATAAACCATTATAGAGATGTGGTTAAATCTAAGAGCATTATTGATTCCTCTCCCCTTCTAATGTAATCTCAGAGCTTGTTTTTCATCAGTTCACTTAAGTTACTTCCTTATCTCCTAGTTGCTACCTTTTCACTGACTAGACATTAACTACTCATGGACCACTTGCATTGGGGTAATTGCTACCAGTGTGTTCCATGGTGGTCCTAATAGGTAGGATAAGAACATGGCTTAAATTATGAAACCTCGATGATGTGCTCTGCCAACGTTATTGACAGATTAAGTCTTTTGGACTAGGTCAACAGGATGTCACTACATCAGGACAAAGAGAAGAACTGGCTCCATAAACCTCCTATATATTTTACCAGATGGTGTCTGTTGTCTAGTCTTGGCTTCACAAAAATGTAGCCCATTCAAATTAGAAAGCAGGCATCATGCAGGTAAAATATAGGGATTGTTCAACATATAACTTTGTATAGAAAATCACTATATATATGTATATGTGTATACGTATAGATCCAGTCATTGTCACTAATCTAATTTTCATTCTACTCCCTGTCCCAATAATAACACATAAATGTCATTTGAGACAGTCTTAGCCATGAGAAAAAATTACAAGGGGTTAGTATTGGGAAGCCCATGTTCACCATACCCTATGCCCTTTCCATAGAGTTAGAAAGGAATATTATCCAAACTTCCTTTCAGCAAATTGTTAGGGTACCATTGTAAGTAGAGATTTCCCTCATCCTGTGACAAAAGAGACTTTGTGCCCATCACAACTCATGTTCTCTACAATTACTTCCTTCTATGTAAGAGGCCTCCTTTTATTCCTTCTGTAACTAGCTCATTCTATTTCAATGGAAAGTTTAATCATTCATCAGGATCTAAGAAAGAAAGTCAGCTCTCACATACAGAGAATTTATCTAGATACAATGTGATGCTAAGATGAAAGTTATGGCAAAACTCCATGCCAGCCTTGACATGAACACAAGTCCCTTTGGTCTTGATGAAGGTCAAGATATAACATATATAATGTATAAAAGTTGTTGAGGTCTATCAGAGCCATAGGCACATTTGAGTACCTCTTTTACTTTGGGGGATTACTCTGTTTTATACTCAGGATGGCAAAGGAAACTAGAACCTTTTAAAAAAGCACCGATTGGCGGAGCCAAGATGGCGGAGTAGAAACAGCTGGTCCAAGCCTCTCTGCCCCCAGATTCTCCACAAACTATGTAAAAAAGGACTCTGAAAAACTTCTGGAGCCCCAGCACCCACAGAACGACACAGAGAAGCTAACCTCCCGCTGAGGACAGCCCAGCACCCTGCAGGAAGGAACAGCGCAGTGGTCTGGGAGCCGGCGCGCAGAGCACAGAGCGCAGAGCGCAGGAGCTGAGCCGAGCCGAGCCCAGGTCCACGTGAGCCGAGGTTTTAGCCCCAGGGCGGCAGGGCCAGCGGCCGGCTGGAGGAACCCCAGAACACCAGGAACTGTGGCGACCCCAGAATTATCAACATAGACTTGCCTAGGACAAAGTAAGAGGTTAGTGTCCTGTGGACTTTGGGACCTGTATTTGGGGAATGCGTCAGCTCCCTCCCCTGGGGGCTAGAAGCTGCTGAGGAGACACGCCATTTTGTAGTTTTCATAGGCATTTCAGGCTCCCAGCCTACAAATCGTGGGGAGATCCAGTGATCAGTCTTGGGGGTAATCGCTCTTGCTTTAACCTCCCTGGATCTGGATTGTGATCTAGGGTGGAAGTTGTGGGTGGGTTTACAGCTTGCCAGAAACGGAAGTTGCCCCCCACACGTTCGGGACGAAAATTCCTCTATCTGGCCTTAAAGCCATAGTGTGGCAACAAGCCCAAAAGTCAAGCAATTAAGTGGCAACATGCCAAGGCAAAGGAAACAGAAAAATGCAACCTAGACTCCTATTTTGGGGGCATAGAGCGGGAAAAGGACTGTGAGGTCAGAAGGCCTGCTCCAAAAGCCCCAGGGGAAAACATGAGCGGGTTGCAGGCCATAGAGGACCTTAAGAAGGACTTTAAAAATCAAATAAGAGAAGTGGAGGAAAAATTGGAAAGAGAAATGAGAAGGATGCAGGAAAAGTATGAAATGAGGGTCAACAGCCTGACTGAGGAAAACAACACCTTAAAAAATAGACTAGCTCAAATGGCAAAGGAGGCCCAAAAGGGCAATGAGGAGAAGAATGCCTTAAAAGTCGAATTTGCCAGATGGAAAAAGAATCTCAAAAGTTCACTGAGGAGATTCATTCCTTCAGAGTTAGACTGGAGCAAATGGAAGCTAGTGACTTTATGAGAAATAAAGATGCTGTTAAGCAGATCAAACAAATGAAAGATTAGAAGGCAATGTGAAATATCTCATGGGAAAAACCACTGACCTGGAGAATAGATCCAGGAGAGACAATTTAAAAATTATTGGACTACCTGAAAGCCATGATCAAGGAAAGAACCTAGAAATCACCCTTCAAGAAATTCTCAAGGAAAACTGCCCTGATGTTTTAGATCCAGAGGGCAAAATAGAGGTTGAAAGAATCCACCGATCACCTCCTGAAAAGATCCCAAAAAGAAAACTCCCAGGAATATTATAGCCAGGTTCCAGAATCCCCAGATCAAGGAGAAAATACTCCAAGCAGCCAGGAAGAAACAATTTCAATATTGTGGAAACACAATCAGAATAGCCCAGGACCTGGCGGCTTCTACACTGAGGGATCGAAGGGCATGGAATATGATGATATTCCAGAGGGCAAAAGAACTGGGAATGAACCCAAGGGTCACCTACCCAGCAAAACTGAGTATTTTGTTTCAGGGGAAAATATGGTCATTCAGTGGAATAGAGGACTTTCAAGCATTCTTGAGAAAAAACCAGAATTGAATAGAAAATTTGACATCCAGACACAAGAAGGAAGAGATGCCTGAGAAGGTAATCAGGGAAAAGAAATCAAAAGGAACTTATCAAAGTTGAACTATTTACATTCCTATATGGAAAAGCAATAACTGTGACTGATGATATCTTTCTCACTATGAAAATAATGGAAGAAGGGGTGTGGTCATATGAATACATATGTGAATGTGTGTGTATATGGTTACAGTTATATATGGATAGAGGGCATAGGTTGATTTTGTTGGGAAGGGAGAGTACTCAAGGGATGAAATTATGAGGTGAGAGAGGAAAGTGGCAAGAGGAGATGGGGAGAGACATGGTAGGGTAAACTATCTCATGTAGGGGAAGTGGTTGCAAAGGAGGGGGAGAATAAGGAAGGCTAAAAAGCAAAACCACATTCACATTGAATTTGGTTCAGGGAGAAAATGACATACATACTAAATGGGATATCTCAACCTGCAGCAGGATAGGGGGAAGGGGGATGAGAGGAGGGATGATGGATGGGAGGGCATCCTTGGGGTGAGGGGAGGTTGGAAGTACCCACTATAGAAGAGGGACAGGATCATGTAGGGAATGGACCAGGTGGGGGGTGGGATGAGTGGGAGGGAATTATAAGCAGCCTTGTACAATATATCTACTATGATAATGTTTTGCATAGCTAGACATGTACAACATATACTGAATTATTTATCTCCCAAGAGGGAATGGGTGACAAGGGAGGAAGGAAATGGATCTGAAATTCGAGGTCTTAACATTAAATGTTTCAAATATATATAAATACTATTAATACTCTTTTGCTTATAATTGGGAGATAAGATGTGCAGGCATTGGGACACAAAGATTCACCTTCCTCTAATGGAAAAGTCGATGGGGGTATGGGAGAAGGTATGGAAGAGAGCAGATTGGAGGAAGTGATATCTTGTGGGACTGCTATTCTGGGAGGTTGGGTAGGGGAATAATGGGGGGAAAATGATTGTAACTCAAAACCTGGCGGAAATGAATGATGTAAAACAGAAGTTAATAAAGTATTTGTTTAAAAAAAAAAAAAGCACCGATTTAGAGAACACAGACCCTAGGCATCTTTGGATATATGCACAACGAGTAATCTAGATGAGGAAAATCTCAGGAAGGTGACAAAATTCTTTGGGTTCATAGTGGTCCCCTTTATTAATTCATCAGTTAGTCTTGAGATTTCATTTTATATGTATATGTAAATATATATAATATGTGTGTATATATATAAATGTATGTATGTACACAATGTGTGTGTATGTGTGTGTGTGTGTGTGTGTGTGTGTGTGTGTGTGTGTGCTCACATGCGCTATACTTCCATTCCCTCTTTAAGGGAAGGGTCATAGTTTGTCCAAATTGCTTCAGCAGGGATTAATGACCAAGATTTGGATAATAAATTCATGGTCCCACTTATTATACCCTTCATTACTTTATAGACATTTATCAAATATTCTATCATACTTCTTTATGGACTGAAGAAGTCTCTTTTGTTTTAATAGATCATTTGCATAATCTTACCATGTCTACCCTGTGTGTGTGAACCACTATCATATATGCTCCATTTCACGGAATTGATATTCTCTTTTTGAATTTGCCAGTTGCACAAAGAACTCTAAAGCATTGAATCCCTTCTCCTCCATTGGCCCTAATGTCCTTCTCTCCTCTTACCTCCCACATTCCTCTGCTGAGTCTGGTTATTATTCATTAGTTTGGTTGAGATCATTTATTTGCCTGGGATATTGGGAGCAGATCAATTTGGTGCAGCATAGAATGTAGGATGATGGAATCTCAGTTGCTATATTTACTCTTTGCCATTGTGCACCAAAGAGATATGTACACAGATTTGACAATCCAATATCATTCCAGTGGACAGCTCCCTGCTCATTCCCAGATAAGCTGTCGATTGTACTGCATTTTGAGTCACTTGCTATCTGGCTTTATTTTGCCGTAATAGTGGGGAAAATGCAGTTGCTAACGACCCATGACAGCTGCTATATTGATATCCCTAGTCTTGGAAAGGGAGAGAGAGATGAAGAAAATAAACACTTGATAAAAGTATGATTGAAGATTAATAGTTGTCTGGTGCTGATTCATGATGAAACAGCCTGTAAAGAGATTACTTGTCTATAGTGTTGAATTGTTGCCTGAATCCAAACGGAAGGGAGTCATGATAGAGAGGGGGGACTCACTTTAGAGACTTGGTTCTACTTTCCTGACTTGACTGCTGGAAAGATGCTAGAGGAAGACTCAGCTGTGAGGGAGGGTCAGAAATCAGGTGGCTAGCTAAATTTACCAAGAACTAGGGGAAGCAGTATTTTCTGACCAGAAAAGCTTTTCTGCCTGGAGATCTGCAGTAAAAAAACAAAACAAAACAAAAAAAAACCCAAAAAACAATGATACTATGGATATTACTACTACCTAATGAAGTTCATCTTCATAATGATCAATGATCGTAGTGCAAATCACTGTGACCGAAGGCTGTCCTTGGTTCTGATCTCGGTGCTAACACGGTGGTACCATGAAGCATATGCCTGGTTTAGGGCTGTGCTCCATATACCTAGAGTAAAAGGAGTGGACTTTCCGTATATGGTCAGTGGTGAGTCTATGATGTTTAGGTGATACTTCCACCTAATTTGTGATTCTCAATTATCTAACAAATAATTAAAACTCCTTTGCTTGGCATGGCAATTCTTTCCACAACTGGGTGATATATTACCTTTCTAGCATTATCTCATGTTACTACCCTCCATGAACTTTATGCTTTAGGATAAAGTAAGCATCGCTTACAATATATGTCTTGTGATTTAGTGTTTGTTTTTTGCATTTATTCACACTATTCCTTGTGCCTGGAATGCCCTTATCCTCTTCCAACATGTCGATTTCTCACCAATCCTTTAAATCCTAACCCAAATATCACTTCTTCCAGTAAGCTTTCATTGATCTCCCCTCAGATTTCACACAGAATTTTGTTTGCACAGTGCTTATGAACTTATCTTGAATTATTTTAATTTTATAATGATTTTTGTATGCATCCCCCCACTGAGGTCTGTCTGCAAAGCCTTACCATGATATGAAGATACAGCCAGTTCATGAAAACTGTATCAAATGGAAGAAAAAGCCTAGAAGTTCCAAACAAGCTTCAAAGTCTTTAAGTATGGGCATGATAACAGTTGGTATATCTGTTAACCAAAGACCAGCTGAGCTAAGTTCAAGGAGACTTATCACTAGAAAGTTAGCCATATAGACCTGGATTTTTACAGACACAGTAAGTCATGAAGACCAAAATGGAACATAAAGATGTTGTGCTCTATTTAGGGGAGGGATTGTTGATGTTTCTTAGTCACATAGAAGTTAGATGGTATAGCTCTTGAAGTCCTATCTAATTTTGGTATCCTGTAATTCTGTGTAAATATAAGCCATTGAAACAATGAAGTGTATATGTTATATTCTGCTTCCAGATTATAAGATCCATTAGGTAAATGACTGTACCTTATCTAAACTAGGTGTCTTACTCAGTCTTATCCAGTGCTTAGTATAATATAATAATGATTAAAATAATAGAATGATAACTGACATTTATGCTGTGTTTGAAAGTTTACAAAGTGCTTTACCATTGTATTATCTCAGTTTATTCTCATAATAATCCTAGGGTTAGGATCTATCATCACTTTACAGATAAAGAAACTAATGCTGACAGAGATTAAGGTACTTGTCCAAGTTTGAAAAACTAAGTATCTGAGATAAAATTTGGACTTAGGTTTTCCTGACTATCCATACTCTCCAGCTTTATCCGATATGATACCAATGTGCCCCTGTATTGAATAGATAGTGAACTGGTGTTTATTGAATTGAATAATCCCTACAGGATAGTTGCTTAGTTGTGTTTAGTCAAGATAGACCTAGGTGTGCTGGTAGACCCTGGGGCAAAGATTACCATTGACTCTTTCACTTCTTCTCAGGAGGGCCAATGGTAATATTGACCAAGGCATGGTGACACACTCTGCTCATATTTTAGGCATTCCTATGCACAACAAACAAATATACACACATCCATAAAAGCCATCAATGGTACTCCTTTAATTCTTGACAGTTGTCTTGTTATTTATCTGCTTCAGATAAATAAATAATTTCAGAGGATTATAACTCTTAGCACTTTGACCTTGAGAGAGAAATTTCAGGGCCCTGTCAAGAAAAGACTTTTACTATGTCTTCTATGAGAAAAGTGGTCTATGATAGGACCATGCTGACATGCATGTGCTGTTGAGAATTGGACTTCCTGGAATCTAATTTCTAGGCAAAAGGATTCATGGTGATCTGGGTGATCTGGGATCATTCCCAGAACAATAGGCTTAAAGAATCTTGCAGAAGACATAGTGTTCTTAAACTCAAAATGTACCCATCAATAGAAGATTCAGTTGAGAGTTAAAAATCAGCCATTACAACTCCCATTTTATCTCATAAAGGACCAGTTCTAAATTGGTTATTATAATGAGAACTTTTCTTTTTTACCTAGCATCCTTTTGCTCTTCCTTTTTACCTATTGAATTCTTCCCTATCTTTTTATGCTCAATTGAAATGTCACATCTTCCAAGAATCTTTCTCTCACATTCAAGTTGGTAGCGAGCTACTGCCTCAGATCTCATCTAGCATTTTATTTTATGCCTCTCTGTTGTATCATTCTTATAAGGATGAATATTTTAGTTATCTGTATCCACCATAGTACCCCTTCAATGCTTCATTATAATGGTGGTGACATGTTGAAAATAATGCTGCTGGATCACAAGCTATGTCAAATCCTATTAAGGAAAGCATGAGTCCATGGTGGACTGTATGTATTTTGTCTGGGAAGGCCATCCTAGATTGGTGGCAATGTAACGATTTTTTTACTACAGTGAATATAACTTATACAACATACAGGGATTATAGTCTGCATTGATGGATGGCCTGCCCATACTAACAAAATCATACAAAAGTTTCTTCTTCTTCTTCTTCTTCTTCTTCTTCTTCTTCTTCTTCTTCTTCTTCTTCTTCTTCTTCTTCTTCTTCTTCTTCTTCTTCTTCTTCTTCTTCTTCTTCTCCTCTTCTTCTTCTTCTTCTTCTTCTTCTTCTTCTTCTTCTTCTTCTTCTTCTTCTTCTTCTTCTTCTTCTTCTCTCTTTTCTAAGCTCTTTCATGAGGTTAGGGATCACCTATTATTTAAAAGCTGCTTGTCACTCAGTGACTAAAAGGATACCCTACACACAGTAGGTGCTTAATGATATTGATTAAGTAAATGAATAAATCCCTTAGTACTCAGACACTTGTCAGTGTTCCCAAGTGGTAGAATAATAGCACAATCTTTGCCTTTCCCTGCATATGATTATACATCTGGAAGCTCAAGGACTTCCATACAAAGGTAGAATTATAATGCCTTTGGGAAGCAACTTGGTAAAGTAGGAAGAACCTGATACTTAATCAAAAGACCTGAGTCTAAATCCAAGACCTGCTCTCTTTTTGATCATGGGTAATTCACTTATCTTTTCCAAACTTCAATTTCCTTTGTAAAATGGGGATAATAACATTTGTATTAGCTGTCTAAAACATTGTTATGGAAAAAGTGTTCTTTAAGACTAAAAGTTCTATAGAATTAGATATAAAGGATATAACTCCCACAGGGGCCTGCAAAAAGTCTTGAACATTCCACCCTCCATTCCATGGACAGAAAGACAATAATAATCCCTTTTAAATATAATCCCCACTCCTAAGTGTATATGAAGTCAGTTTCAGTCAATTAGTTTGTTAAAGGCTTTCCTTTCAGACAACTATGGGATGTAGGAATGGAAGACATAGAAGTATTGATGGGAGAGAAGGGGCCAGGATAATTTCAAAGATGGACAACAGCCCATGGAGGTGACAGAAATATTTTTAATACCAAATATAATATTACCCATTACCTGTCACTTTTCTTAATAATACTAATAATGTGAAAATTCTAGTAATGTCCTTGTGTTCTTAGTCTAGAGATGTTTACTCTTTTTTTTTTCTTTTTGGAGGGGGGAAGGCAGGACATTTGGGTTAAGTGACTTGCCCAAGGTCACAAGGCTAGTTTTGTGTTAACTGTTTGAGGCTGGATTTGAACTCAGGTCCTCCTGACTCCAGGGCTGGTACTCTATTTATTGTACTACACAGCTGCACCTGGAGCTATTTACTCTTGATTAGGTTGAGGTGAACCACACCCCAAGTCCCAACCCTGGGATTTTACCTCGTAAAGGAACCTAGCTTGAATTGTATCTCAGTTCTTAATGTCTTTGTCTAGTTCACTGAAATTTATGGCAAGTTAGATCATGAAGGGTAAATTATCTAGATTAAGTGGGTATTCTTGCCCAGATTGCCAAGGGTGAGTGGGGTTTCATGACCAGGTATTGCTACCTCCCACTACCTCCTCCCCATTTTCCCCTAAAAATATGAGAAACTTTTATGCTTATCTCCTACTGGAACATCTGCCGAAGTAGCAACTTTGCTCTCCTGTTATCTCAATTAAAGATATTGTATTCTTTCACTTATGAATTTTTTTCTTTTTTTATTAAACAAATGTTTTATTAACTTCTGGTTTACATCATTCATTTCTGCCAGATTTTGAGTGACAATTTTCCCCCCATTTTTCCCCTACCCATCATCCCAGAATAGCAGTCCCACAAGATATCGCTTCCTCCAATCTGCTCTCTCCCATATCTTCTCCCATACCCCCTTTGACTTTTCCATTAGAGCAAGGTGAATCTCTGTGCCCCAATGCCTGCACATCTTATCTCCCAATTACAAGCAAAAGAGTATTAATAATAGTATTTATATATATTTGAAACATTTAATTTTAAGACCTCTAATTTCAGATCCATTCCCTTCCTCCCTTGTCACCGATTCCCTCTGGGAAGATAAGTAATTCAGTATATGTTGTACATGTCTAGCTATGCAAAACATTACCATAGTAGATATATTGTACAAGGCTGCTTATAATTACCTCGCACCCATCCCACCCCCCACCTGATCCATTCCCTACTTGATCCTGTCCCTCTTCTATAGTGGGTACTTCCAACCTCCCCTCCCCCCAAGAATGCCCTGCCATCCATCATCCCTCCTCTCACCCCCTTCCCCCTATTCTGCTGCAGGTTGAGACATCTCATTTAGTATGTATGTCATTCCCTCCCTGAACCAAATTCAATGAGAATGTGGTTTTGCGTCTTTGCCTTCCTATTCTTCCCCTCCCCTACAACCACTTCCCCTTGCTTCTTGTACATGAGATAGTTTACCCTACCCTGCCTCTCTCCATCTCCTCTTGCCACTTGCCTCTCTCATCTCATAATTTCACCCCTTAAGTATCATTCCTTCCCAACAACTTCAACCTATGCCCTCTATCCATGTATAACTGTAAGCATATATACACCCATTCACATATGTATTCAAATGACCGTACACCCTTCTTCCATTATTTTCATACTGAGAGGGGTTTCATCAGTCACAGTTATTGTTTTTCCATGTAGGAATGTAAATAGGTCAACTTTGATAAGTTCCTTTTTATTTCTTTTCCCTGATTACCTTCTCAGGCATCTCTTGCTTCTTATCTCTGGATGTCAAATTTTCTATTCAATTCTAGTTTTTTCCTCAAGAATGCTTGAAAGTCCTCTATTCCACTGAATGACCACATTTTCCCCTGAAACAAAATACTCAGTTTTGCTGGGTAGGTGACCCTTGGGTTCAGTCCCAGCTCTTTTACCCTCTGGAATATCATATTCCATGCCCTTCGAACCCTCAGTGTAGAAGCTGCCAGGTCCTGTGCTATTCTGATTGTTTTCCCACAATATTGAAATTGTTTCTTCCTGGCTGCTTGTAGTATTTTCTCCTTGGTATGGGGATTCTGGAACCTGGCTATAATATACCTGGGAGTTTTCTTTTTGGGATCTTTTTCAGGAGATGATCGGTGTATTCTTTCAACCTCTATTTTGCCCTCTGGATCTAAAACATCAGGGCAATTTTTCTTGAGAATTTCTTGAAGGGTGATTTCTAGGTTCTTTTTTTGGTCATGGCTTTCAGGTAGTCCAATAATTTTTAAATTGTCTCTCCTGGATCTATTTTCCAGGTCAGTGGTTTTTCCCATGAGATATTTCACATTGCCTTCTATTCTTTTATTTGTTTGGATCTGTTTAACAACATTTGATTTCTCATAAAGTCACTAGCTTCCATTTGCTCCAGTCTAACTCTGAAGGAATGAATCTCCTCAGTGAGCTTTTGAGATTCTTTTTCCATCTGGCAAATTCGACTTTTTAAGGCATTCTTCTCCTCATTGCCCTTTGGGCCTCCTTTGCCATTTGAGTTAGTCTATTTTTTAAGGTGTTGTTTTCCTCAGTCAGGCTGTTGACCCTCATTTCATACTTTTCCTGCATCCCTCTCATTTCTCTTCCCAATTTTTCCTCCACTTCTCTTATTTGATTTTTAAAGTCCTTCTTAAGGTCCTCTGTGGCCTGGAACTCACTCACATTTTCCTTTGGGGCTTTTGGTGCAGGACTTCTGACCTCACAATCCTCCTCCTGTTCTATGCTTTGATCCTCTTTGCCCCCAAATAAGAGTGTAATGTTGCATTTTTCTGTTTAATTTGTTTCCTTTGCCTTGGCATGTTGCCACTTAATTCCTTGTCTTTTTGGGCTTGTTGCCACAGTATGACTCTGCCACCAGACAGGGGAGCTTCTGTCCAGAAGCGTGTGGGGGGACAACTTCCGTTTCTGGCAAGCAGTAAACTCACCCACGACTTCCACCCCAGACCACAATCCAGATCCAGCGATATTAAAGCAAGAGTGATTAACCCCCAAGACTGATTGCTGGATCTCCCTACAGTTCGCCGCCCAGGAGCTGGAGCTGCCACTGAAAACTACAAAATGGGGTGTCTCCTCAGTGGCTTATAGCCCCAGGGGAGGAAGCTGACATGTTCCCCAAATACTGGTCCCAAAGTCCATAGGGCACTAACCTCTCACTTTGTCCTAGGCATTTCGGTGTTGATACTTCTGGAATTGCCACAGCAGCTGGTGTTCTGGGGTCCCTTCAGCCAGCTGCTGGACCGGGCCGCTCTGGGGCTAAAACCGTGGCTCAGGCAGACCTGGGCTCAGTTCTCCACTAACTGTGTGCTGCGCTGCCGGCTCCCAGAGCGCTGCACTTGTCCTTCCTGCAGGGCTGCTGGGCTGTCCTCAGTGGGAGGTTAGCTTCTCTGTGTCGTTCTGTGGGTGCTGGGGCTCCAGAAGTTGTTCAGAGTCCCCTTTTACATAGTTTGGGGGTAATCTGGGAGGAGAGTGCCTTGCATGTGCTGTTTCTACTCCACCATCTTGGCTCTGCCCCAGTTCTGCCTGTTGTAATGCTTTAACCCTATGTGGGAATATGAACTAAAGAAATTTTATGCCATATATTCTATTTTAATAGGACTAACTTGAGAGAAGATGACCTAGAACCATCAGGCTTAATCTCAATCTAAACAATTCACCCTTTAGTCTTTAAGACCATTCATAACCTAAAGACAAACTGAAAAACTTCATCAGGACAGTACTGTGCTTCTGGTAAGTAGGCCATACAGGAACAGTAGTGCATGGGGAAGGAAGGAGAAGAAAGGTAATCATTTAGTCCATTTTATAATGACCCATTCACAATGTTCATTCCATCAGTATGTCACTTCTTAGAACTCAGATGTCTCATGTAGTTATCTCATTTCTGGAAACATCTCCTATTGGGTATTCTAGATCAGTCCTGTCCTGTCCTCAGGGCAGTTCTAAAGGGAGAGGCTCCATCTACAATATCCAGTCTATAACATAGTGCTTGGTACATAGTAAAAACTTAATAAGTGTTTATTAAATCAAATTGAATTAATTGGGGCAGTATTGACTGTTTGGGACCAACCCAAGACATTGGGATGAAGGCTTACCATATTTACACAATCATCATATTAATAAGAAGTTACATTTGTACCGTGCTTTATAACATGCAAAAAGATTTATTGGATTGCTGAGCTTTATGTGTTTACTTTACAAATAAAAGAAATAAGGTACAGAAAGGCAAAGTGATTTTCACAGTTTTGCACAAGTAATTAGTATTATATAATCACAGAATGCAATATTGTCTAACCGGTACTTGGCTAATTATTACAGCTAATTTAACACATCATCATTTTTTTTTTTTGCATGAAGACCTCCAGTGAAGAGGAACATACTTTCTTTCCAGGCAAACTATTCCACTTTTGCATAGTTTAGTTACTATTGGTCAAGCTTTCTTTTTCTACAAAGGGAGATAAGCTGTGCCTTTCGTGAACAAAGGATACCTCTTCATCAAAGACTGAACCAAAGAAGGAGAAAATGGTGGAAAGAGTAATGGAGAGAACTCTTAAGATGTAGAACATGAAAGTAGAGGGAGTTGAAGTTGTGTAGCCTCTATCTTCTTAAGAAAGTTGCAGTTTCTGCAAGAGATAAAACAGAGAAAGAAAATTATAGACCAATCTCCCTCATGAATTTAGACACAAAAATTCTAAATAAAATATTAGCCAAAAGACTCCAACAACTTATCACAAAAATAATACACCCTGATCAGGTAGAATTCATTCCAGGAATGCAAGGATGGTTTAATATTAGGAAAACCATCAGTATAATTGAGCATATCAACAATAAAACTAGCAGAAACCACATGATCATCTCAATAGATGCAGAAAAGGCTTTTGACAAAGTACAACATCCATTCCTATTAAAAACACTAGAAAGTATAGGAATAAATTGAGCCTTCCTTAAAATAGTTGCTAGCATCTATCTAAAACCATCAGCAAGTATTATATGCAATGGGGATAAACTAGAAGCCTTTCCAATAAGATCAGGAGTGAAACAAGGGTGTCCACTATCACCCTCTTATTCAATCTGGTACTAGAAACACTAGCAGTAGCAATTAGAGAAGAAAAAGAAATCAAAGGAATCAAATTAGGCAAAGAAGAGACCAAGCTATCACTCTTTGCAGATGATATGATGATATACTTAGAGAATCCTAGAGAATCAAGTAAAAAACTATTTGAGACAATAAATAAATTTGGCAAAGTTGCAGGATATAAAATAAACCCATATAAATCCTCAGCATTCCTGTACATCTCTAATAAAACTCAACAGCAAGAGATAGAAAGAGAAATCCCATTTAAAGTCACTGTAGACATTATAAAATATTTGGGAATCTACTTGCCAATACAAACCCAGAATCTATATGATCACAACTACAAAACACTTCTCACACAAATGAAAATAGATCTAAATAGTTGGGAAAATATCAATTGCTCGTGGCTGGGTCGAGCTAATATAATAAAAATGACAATTTTACCCAAACTAAACTATATATTTAGTGCCATACCAATCAAGTTACCAAAAATTACTTTGTAGAGTTAGACAAAATAATAACAAAATTTATCTGGAAAAACAAACGGTCTAGAATATCAAGGGAATTAATGAAAAGAAATGCTAGGGAAGGTGGACTAGCTATGCCAGATCTTAATCTGTATTATACAGCAGCAGTCATCAAAACTGCTTGGTACTGGCAGAGGTGTGGAGTAGTGGATCAATGGAATAGATTAGGTGCAGGAGACCCAGCAGTTAATGAATATAGCAATCTATTGTTCGATAAACCCAAAGACCCCAGTTTTTGGGATAAGAATGCACTCTTTGACAAAAACTGCTGGGAAAACTGGAATACAGTATGGCAGAAAGTGGGTATAGATCACTATCTAACACCATATACCAAAATCAAGTCTAAATGGGTGCATGATCTAGGTGTAAAGGATGATACTGTAAGCAATTTGGGAAAGCAAGGAATAGTTTACCTGACAGATCTGTGGAGAGGGGAAGACTTTAGGACCAAACAAGAATTAGAGAGCATTATAAATGCAAAATGGATAATTTTGATTACATTAAATTGAAAAGCTTCTGTACAAACAAAGCCAATGTAACCAAGATCAAGAGGGAGGTGGGAAATTGGGAAAGAATTTTTACAACTTATGTCTCTGATAAAGGACTCATTTCTAAAATTTATAGAGAATTGAGCCAAATCCATATGAATACAAGTCATTCCCCAATTGAGAAATGGTCAAAGGATATGAATAGGAAGTTTTCAGAGAAAGAAATTAAAGATATCTATAAGCATATGAAGAAATGCTCTATATCACTATTAATTAGAGAAATGCAAATCAAAACAACTCTGAGATACCACATCTCTCCAGTCAGATTGGCTAAGATGACAAAACAAGAAAGTGACAAATGCTGGAGAGGATGTGGACAAATTGGAACACTAATACATTGCTGGTGGAGCTGTGAACTTATCCAACCATTCTGGAGAGCAATCTGGAATTATGCCCAAAGGATTATAAATAATTTCATACCCTTTGACTCAACAATACCACTTCTAGGGTTATATCCCAAAGAGATCATAGAAGTGGGAGGAAGACCCATATGTACAAAAATATTTATAGCAGCCCTTTTTGTGGTTGCAAAGAATTGGAAACTAAAGGGGTGCCCATCAATTGGGGAATGGCTAAACAATTTGTGGTATATGAATGTAATGGAATTTTATTGTGCTATAAGAAACGAGGAGATGACGGATTTCATAATTACCTGGAGAGACTTATACAAACTGATGCTGAGCAAGAAGAGTAGAATCAGAAGAAATTTGTATACAATCACAGACATACCATATCTGTGATGACCAACTATGACAGACTGGACTCTTCTCAGCAATGCAGTGATATAAGTTAATCCCGAATGACTCAAGAAAGTGAGAAAAGCGCCATCCAGAGATATAACTAGAAAGAACTGAGCCTGAATCCTGTTGGAAGCAAACTAAATGATCTTTTTCTTTTCATTGTTTGGTTTTTATTTCTTCTTTACCATCTTTCATCCCACCTAGTACAATATGCCTTTGTAATTGGAATAATGTCTAATATGAATGCATTTGCAGACCCTATATAGTACTATATGCTGTCGTGAGGGGAGGGGGGAGGGAAGTAAAGGAAATTTGAAAACCAAGAAAAAAAAAAGAAAGTTGCTTTTTCCTAAGTGTTCATTTTCTGAGAGGCATTATAGGCACTTAAATACATGTTAATTGTTGGCTAACTGAAAGGATGTCTGAAGTAAGAAAAGGAGATTTATTACATCAATTACATAGTATAATAGTTAGTGGGGAAATGGTCAGTGAGTAGCCATCTGAGCCCACTTGAGGTTGAAAAACAAAAATGCTTTGTTGGCCTATTTAGATGGTTGTGTGCAAATCCCTCTAGGGATGTTCAAAATAGTAAGAGTAGGGGCAACAAAGACAATTTGGTAGTATTTCAGGCTGGTTTGGCAAGTCATGAGCATCAATAAGACAATGGAGCAAGGTATTCAAGGATAGAAGTTAAATATAATATTAAGATTGAGAAGGGAAGGGAGTGAGGTTAAAATTTTCCTTATACAATTCCTACATGTGTGGCTAAATGAGAGTAGAGAAAAGCATAAAATCATGCAGATGGTGTCCACTACAATGTTATGTTACATAACTTTAAGCAGGCCCTCACTACTGTAAGGCAAGGTCTTTAAACCTCTCTAATTAACTCACTATCTCATTCTCTGTGTCAGCTCTTCCCAATCCTTTCAATCATCTTCAAATATCTTGTGATTCTACCTAATTCCCTCAATTGAGAACTTTGCGTTAATCTGGTCCTGCCATTTTTCAGCTCAAAAATTAGTTCCCTATTACCACCCAAATAAGTTAAAAATTCCTCTGCCAGGCATTTAATTCAAGTCAATAAGTATTGATTAAGCATTAGCTATGTAAAAAACATGAGGTCATTTGATGAGAGCTCCCTCTTCTCCCCTTAGCCTCATCTCACATCACTAAGACACCTTCTCCCTTAACCCCATTTCACATAATGAGTTGTCTCTTCTCCTTGCCCTTCTACCTGTGAAAGAGATGCCATTTCATCCTGTCTTCCCCAACAGAATACCCCCTCTATCTTCTAGACTCTCACTTATCTTTAATTTCTCCCTATCTACTAGATGCTTCTTTACTATTGACAGATATGCCCACACATCTTCCATTCTCAGAAAACCGTAGTTATCCATCCCGGCCAACTATTGTCTTTTATCACTTCTGTCCATTGTGGCTAAGCTTCTTGAGAAGGTCATTTCCAATAATTCTCCCCACTTTTTTCTTACTCTCTTCTTAACTCTCTACACTCTGATAGGGGTGGCCAGGTTTGGGTGGCAAACAATTTGCAACATAAGACAGAATCAGAAGTACAGATAGAACAAGACTCAAGTCTCTTCTCTTTAGACTAATACATTTGTATACTGTATTTGGCTACTCTAAATGTCAGGCTGCTAAGTCAGAGAGTTGTCAAGTCCTCTTACATTTACTGGAACAACATTCCTCCCTACTCATGTAATTAGCCTGTGTGACTGGGGATTTCATGCAAATCCTTAATTTATATTCAGTTCACAAACAATTGTTCTAATTTCAGCCACTTATTAATGTGTTTTCCCCAATATTATATGTATAAAAGCTACAAAGAAACTTGGAGGTCAGTATTTTGCACAAGAAGTCTTTTCCAAGGGCATGAATTTGCATATTTATTCCCCACAAGTTCAAAGGGGATGATAAAACTCTTGGATCTTCCTTCATTGCACATGTCCATACCTCCTGTGTGACCAGACCTTCAATGACTTCAAAACACATTTGTAACATGATGTCATGGTATAGTTTTCCTCCCCATTTAATTTTGTATTCATTGAGTTACTAGCTGGTGGCTGGCTTCTACCTCATTCACTATCTCCCATAACCATTCCTTCTTGTCCATATCCATTGAAACTATTTTAGTCAGGGCTCTCATTACCATTTTCTTGGACTGTTACAAAAATATACCTTAATTGTTGCTTCAATCCCATCTTCAGTCCAAATTATATTTCATGCTGCAGCAATAATAAGCATGCTTTTGCTTATGTCTGGTCCAGTCACTTTTCTGCTCAAAAATCTTCAGTAGCTTCCTATTACCACCAAAGTAAGTTTAAGAATTCTTCTTCCTGACATTCAAGTTCAGTCAATAAGCATTTATTAAGCATCTTCTGTGTGGCACAACTGTGCTAAATGCTGGGGCTCCAAATACAAAATACATTCCTTGCCTTCAAGGAGTTCACTTTCCAATGGGGAGACAATATACAAACAATCATGTACGTGTGTGTGTGTGTGTGTGTGTGTGTGTGTGTATGTGTGCATGTATGTCTGTGGGAGAGAGAGAGAGAGAGAGAGAGAGAGAGAGAGAGAGAGAGAGAGAGAGAGAAAGAGAGAGAGAGAGATGATGATGATGATGATGATGACGATGATGATGATGATGATGTATTAAATTGTATAGAAGGTTGAACTTTTGTTCAGACTTAGAGGAAGCCAGGAGATCAAGATGAGGACGGAGAGGATTCCAGGTATTCAGGACCATCAGGGAAAGTGCTTGGAATTAGGAAATGAAATTTCCCATTTGAGGAGCAAGCAAGTATGTGGACAAGTGTAAGGTGTAAGATGACTGTAAAGGTAGAAAGACACCAGATTGTGATGAATTAAAAAAAAGACAAACACAGGATTTTATACTGAATCCTAGAGGTAATGTTGAACAATGGAGTTATTGAAAGGGGATGAAGGTGACATGACTGGACCTGAGTTATTTTTAAGATCAGTTTGACAGCTGAGTGGAGGATGGACTGGAGAGGGGAGAGACTTGATGCAGGGGTACTAAGTAGTACACTATTGCAACACCTCTCTTTATTTTAGTACCTCTCCTCTCCTCCCCTCCCCATTGCTTATTTCCAATTTACCCTTTATATAGCATTTTAGTGCATTGTTATTTGCATATTGTCTCATCCATTAGATTGTAAACTCCTCAAGTGCAGGGACTGTCTTATTTCTCTTGCTCTCTCCAGTGCTTAGCACAGTGCCTGGCACTTAGTAAATACTTAATAAATATTTATTGACTGACTGAGAAAGGGAGGCTAAGACACATAAGACATTTTTCAAATTTTGAAGCAAGTTGCAAGTAAATGCTTGCTACTACTATTAGAATGAATGTTTATCCTCTAAACATCTTTGGCTAAGGGAAAGTCAAGGCAACTGATGTTAGAGCCACAGTTAGTATTTTTTCACCCAAAGCTTTTCCTCCCCACCACCCCACCAAAAAAAAAAGTTTAGTTTAGGAGGTGATGATGGTGCTGAGAGTGAGCAGTGGACTGTTTGATCTGAGACAATTGGGACCTAACCTTCCTGGGAAGGGAGGAGTCAACAGTAGAGGGTAGAGTTGAGTTGGGAATGTGGGTAGAAGGGGAAACCAAGGGGCAGGTGTACTCCAAGCCAGCTGAAGCCAGTGAGGTAACTGTGCCATGTGGGAGTGATGCTTGTTATTATGATCTCTCATCTTAATAGCTGCTAGCAACAACTATGTACTATGAACATTATTAGCCACATTATCTGTTGTCTTGATAGTGACTGTAAGTTTGCTTTCAGAACACTTTCCTGGCTCTATTGTAGGACTCTTCAGTGTGCTGTGCTGGGTGTGAGTCTTACAGTCTCCCCAGATGTGGAATACTCTCCTAACCAGGGTCTCCTCCAAATGGTCCCACATTTGCCTATAGGACTTTATGTATTATTTAACCATGAACAAAGAATAGCCTTTGGGAAAATGTAACCAGCAGCAGTAGTGTGACCATACAATCCCTGAGTAGATTACTATATCAATGATAAAGTGATCCTGTGGCAATGTTACCCTCCCCCACTGGCAACCCAAAGAGGGCTTCTTTTCCCCTTACTGATGCAGTTATCTAGTTCTAGATTCTAATATACTGATTTCAAAGATAAGAAAACAGGTTCAAATTGGGTGTGGGGGAGAGTGACTTGCCCAGGGTCACCAAGATTGCAGATATCAAAGTTAGGATTTTGGGCCCAGATTGTTTAATTCTAGTTGCAGTGCTTTTCCTTCCCTATCCCTCACTGTAGTATGATTTTTTTTTATTTGATTTTGTTGACCCATTTTTTTTACTTTCTAATTATTCTTGGCCTTTTATTATTTTTTTTAAACAAATGCTTTATTAACTTCTGTTTTACATCATTCATTTCCGCCAGATTTTGGGTTACAATCATTTTCCCCCCATTATTCCCCTACCCAACCTCCCAGAATAGCAGTCCCACAAGATATCGCTTCCTCCAATCTGCTCTCTCCCATACCTTCTCCCATACCCCCTTCGACTTTTCCATTAGAGGAAGGTGAATCTTTGTGTCCCAATGCCTGCACATCTTATCTCCCTATTACAAGCAAAAGAGTATTAATAATAGTATTTATATATCTTTGAAACATTTAATGTTATGACCTTGAATTTCAGATCCATTTCCTTCCTCCCTTGTCACCCATTCCTTCTTGGGAGATAAGTAATTCAGTATATGTTGTACATGTCTAGCTATGCAAAACATTATCATAGTAGATATATTGTACAAGGCTGCTTATAATTCCCTCCCACTCATCCCACCCCCACCTGGTCCATTCCCTACATGATCCTGTCCCTCTTCTATAGTGGGTACTTCCAACCTCCCCTCACCCCAAGGATGCCCTCCCATCCATCATCCCTCCTCTCATCCCCCTTCCCCCTATCCTGCTGCAGATTGAGATATCCCATTTAGTATGTATGTCATTTTCTCCCTGAACCAAATTCAGTGTGAATGTGGTTTTGCCTTTTTAGGCTTCCTTATTCTCCCCCTCCTTTGCAACCACTTCCCCTTGCTTCTTCTACATGGGATAGTTTACCCTACCCTGTGTCTCCCCATCTCCTCTTGCCACTTTCCTCTCTCACCTCATAATTTCATCCCTTGAGTATTCTCCCTTCCCAATAAATTCAACCTATGCCCTCTATCCATATATAACTGTAACCATATACACACATTCACATATGTATTCATATGACCACACCCCCTTCTTCCATTATTTTCATAGTGAGAAAGATATCATCAGTCACAGTTATTGCTTTTCCATATAGGAATGTAAATAGTTCAACTTTGATAAGTTCCTTTTGATTTCTTTTCCCTGATTACCTTCTCAGGCATCTCTTCCTTCTTGTGTCTGGATGTCAAATTTTCTATTCAATTCTGGTTTTTTCCTCAAGAATGCTTGAAAGTCCTCTATTCCACTGAATGACCATATTTTCCCCTGAAACAAAATACTCAGTTTTGCTGGGTAGGTGACCCTTGGGTTCATTCCCAGTTCTTTTGCCCTCTGGAATATCATATTCCATGCCCTTCGATCCCTCAGTGTAGAAGCTGCCAGGTCCTGGGCTATTCTGATTGTGTTTCCACAATATTGAAATTGTTTCTTCCTGGCCCCTTGTAGTATTTTCTCCTTGATCTGGGGATTCTGGAACCTGGCTATAATATTTCTGGGAGTTTTCTTTTTGGGATCTTTTTCAGGAGGTGATCGGTGGATTCTTTCAACCTCTATTTTGCCCTCTGGATCTAAAACATCAGGGCAGTTTTCCTTGAGAATTTCTTGAAGGGTGATTTCTAGGTTCTTTCTTTGATCATGGCTTTCAGGTAGTCCAATAATTTTTAAATTGTCTCTCCTGGATCTATTTTCCAGGTCAGTGGTTTTTCCCATGAGATATTTCACATTGCCTTCTAATCTTTCGTTTGTTTGGATCTGCTTAACAGCATCTTGATTTCTCATAAAGTCATTAGCTTCCATTTGCTCCAGTCTAACTCTGAAGGAATGAATCTCCTCAGTGAACTTTTGAGATTCTTTTTCCATCTGGCAAATTCGACTTTTTAAGGCATTCTTCTCCTCATTGCCCTTTTGGGCCTCCTTTGCCATTTGAGTTAGTCTATTTTTTAAGGTGTTGTTTTCCTCAGTCAGGCTGTTGACCCTCATTTCATACTTTTCCTGCATCCTTCTCATTTCTCTTTCCAATTTTTCCTCCACTTCTCTTATTTGATTTTTAAAGTCCTTCTTAAGGTCCTCTATGGCCTGCAACCCGCTCATGTTTTCCCCTGGGGCTTTTGGAGCAGGACTTCTGACCTCACAGTCCTTTTCCCGCTCTATGCCCCCAAAATAGGAGTCTAGGGTCGCATTTTTCTGTTTCCTTTGCCTTGGCATGTTGCCACTTAATTGCTTGACTTTTGGGTTTGTTGCCACACTATGGCTTTAAGGCCAGCTAGAGGAATTTTTGTCCCGAACTTGTGGGGGGCAACTTCCGTTTCTGGCAAGTTGTAAACCCACCCACAACTTCCACCCTAGATCACAATCCAGATCCGGGGAGGTTAAAGCAAGAGCGATTACCCCCCAAGACTGATCGCTGGATCTCCCCACGATTTGTAGGCTGGGAGCCGGAGCTTCCTCTGAAAACTACAAAATGGCGTGTCTCCTCAGAGGCTTCTAGCCCCCAGGGGAGGGAGCTGATGCATTCCCCAAATACAGGTCCCAAAGTCCATAGGACACTAACCTCTTACTTTGTCCTAGGCATGCCTATGTTGATAATTCTTGATAATAACACCACAGCTCCTGGTGTTCTGGGGTTCCTCCAGCCGGCTGCTGGCCCTGCCACCCTGGGGCTAAAACCTCAGCTCAGGCAGACCTGGGCTCGGCTCGGCTCCTGTGCTCTGTGCGCTGCCAGGTCCCAGACCACTGCACTGGTCCTTCCTGCAGGGCTGCTGGGCTGTCCTCAGCGGGAGGTTAGCTTCTTTGTGTCGTTCTGTGGGTGCTGGGGCTCCAGAAGTTGTTCAGAGTCCCCTTTTACATAATTTGGGTGGAATCTGGGGGCAGAGAGGCTTGGAGGAGCTGTTTCTACTCCGCCATCTTGGCTCCGCCCCCGTTGACCCATTTTTGAGCTAAACAAAGCAAGGTCTCTACATTTGACAGTCTGGAAAACTGTCCCAGAGAGGTCAGGTGATTTTTTAGGTTACCTAGAAGATTGGTTTTATCTGTGTGACCACCGAAGTTGTAGATTAGCACTAAGGTTTCCCTACCTTCTGTCCCCAGTCTCTCTCCAAATGATAGTATCTCCATGTATCCTCTCACAAATGACTTCTGTAACAACAGGCCAGTCTTTAACTACCCTTACACCATTCCTGTCACTGGACCTTGGTAACTTTCTCCCTTCTTCCCCTCCTTTCTGCCTATGCATACCCATTCTTCAAGGAGGGGTCTAGTTCTGTTTCAAGAGAAGTCACACTCATTTAGCAATGAGTAAAGGTAGATTCTGGTGCTTGGGGCTGGGAAATACGCAAATGCTGAATAGCTCAGGCCATCCCTTCTCTCTTCTTATATTGATTAATTACTATGTCTCATTGATTTCATCTCCATATCATTACTTCCATCTCCTCTCTGTTCTCTCTACAACTATCCTGGAAGAGGTCAGCACAATCGCTAACTCATCCTATTGCAATGGCCTCTAAATAGATCTTTATTTTTTTTCTATTTTCTTCCCCACTCCTGACACTATTCCTCCTCTTTAGGCTTATATAAATATACAAATAGATATACAAATATACTATATGTACTATGTACTTATCTCTAAATTATGCACCTAAATATATGGTATATAAATGCAAATTTATATATAAATGCTAATAGTGCTAATAGCTATTATGAATTGTTGTTGTTATCTGTTCACTGGTTGTTTATATGCCCTGAAAGTCATCCCCGTATAGAGGAAAAAGTACTAAATTAAGTGTTAAAGGACAAGAGAGTCAAAAGACCTTGTTTCAAGGCTAAATTTATTCAGTCCTTTGACTGTGTGATATGGGGTGACTCCCACCCCAAATCCCTGTAACCTCTATGACCCTCAGTTTTCCCATGTGTGGGAATGGGAACTACTAGTACTACTTAGATTATAGTGGTGGTGTGGAGAAAGGTTTTGGAAACCTTAATGCATTGCCAGTGTGTGAAATATCTATAAAGTTACCTTTTCATGAATAGACTCTTTTCATCACAATTGGGTGTTTAACTCTTTGGAATCAGGAAGAATGTGCAATTCAATTTTTTAACCCTCTCTGTGTGCCTAACACTGTGTCTTACACACCAAGTGGGCTAGGCTTCTACCTAGGATTCTGGTGATATGAATTTAAAAGAATGCCTAGCAGAGCACTCAGCATGGGACTATTGTACCACAAAGCTATTACTCCGGTAAATATAATTATAACAAAGACAATTATTATAATTACATATCTCAATACTTCCAAGTTTTGCTCATACGTCTGTTCTCTCTCTCAGGTGCACTGACTCACTGAACTCCCAAGAGCTCAATAGAACTCCTCCTTCTTCTACCCAGACTCTTTAAACATATATTCTCTTCTCTGGAAACTCTGTCCATACTCCTCCATTTATCCTACACAGGAGAGAAGGGAAGGGAATAAACATTTATGTAGTTTCTATTATATGCTAGACACTTTAAATTATACTCATTTTACAGTAGAGGAAACAAAGGCAAATAGAGGTTAAGTGGTCATATAGCTAGTGCTTGAGGGTAGATTTGACCTCAGGTCTTCCTAACTCCAAGCCCAGCACTCTATCAATTGAACCAATCTTTCATAACTAAAAAGGACCAATAACATTGTTGGTAATGTTTTGACTGCCATGTGAATTGGATTTAAGTGAGGCAGAGCTACACAAAGTCATCATCCTCACTCTCTTTCAGAATCATTCAAGTTCAGTATCAAGACAAAAGTCAGGATAACTGGTGATGACCCATGATGCAATGGATGACCTTGGCATCCTTGCTGTCTGACCAAGCTATAAGTGTTCCACATAACCTTCTTCTTCCACTTTCATGGCCATTGGAACAAATTATTCTCAACCACTCACTCTACCAGGCCGGGGTGGGGGGGAGTCTTCACATGCTTGAGGAGGCAGACATCCCCCTAACCCACCATCGGGTTTGAAGCCTATTAATAACTTTCAACCTGGTTTTGCATATCTGCTAGTGTGGTTAACTGTGTGCATGCTACAGTTTCTTGAAGCCACAGGTGAGAGTTGTGAGAAGATAGACCTCAAATGTAGATGAGTAACCCTGAAAAAGGCTCAGCAAGTCCTCACAGCAGAAGTGCTAGTCCTCTCTGAACGTCCCACACTCCCTATGTAGGGTGGCTTGCAACATTCCATGACCCTGACCATCTCTAAGTCTACCTGATGACTTCTAATGGTCTCAGGGAAAGATCCAGGGATCCAATGACAACTGAAAGCTCCATAGAGCCTTGGGTTCAAAGTTGTTTTTCTTTTACTGGAATCTTCAACCTCAGATATGAAGGACCAGCTAAAGTTTACATTCATTGGTGTAGCTTGGGAGAGCCCATGGTCACATCTGTGCCATAATGCATTTGCAGAAGACTGTGGTGGAGAATTAGGATCAAGGGTCTAGACACAGTCCAACCCTCTCATTTTATAAACCAAGAAATTGAAACGCAAAGGGGTTAAGTAACTTACCTAAGGACATATGGGCAATTAAGAATGAGAGGTGAAATTCAAATCCAAGTCCTTTTACTCTGGAACCACCGATCTTTCCTCTGTACCATGCTTCTTCCCATCATAGATGTTCCTATTATCATCTCCTCCAGTAGAATGTTCTGATTTTTACTTACAATAGATGATCCTCTTCTCTCTCATACTATACCCAACAATTTGGGTAGGCCATACCAGGCTGGAAATGCTACAAGGCCAAGCCAGGGACTGCATATGCTATGCACGGACCAAGCTTGTTCACTCATCAATAGCAGGTCAGCTACTAAGGGATGAGTTATTTTGGCTGCTGCTTCTAATGAAGGCCATCTCCTAAAGGTATGCAGGTTTGCAGGTTTTGTCAGGGGTGGGAGAATCCATGTTATCTGTAGTACTTGATAGAAATAATCACAGGGGTGGCTAGGTGGCGCAGTGAGTAAGAGCACCGGCTTCAGAGTTGGGATGACCCGAGATTGAAACCGGCCTCAGAAAATGAGCACCGACACATAAATAATGACTTGCCGTGTAGCCTTGAGCAAGTTACTTAACCCCAATTGCTTTAAAAAAAAGAAATAATTACAGTTTACATTTAATCTATGCCTTCTGTCTATAGAGCACTTATACTTTTGATTTTCATAATCTCAGGTGGTAGGCAGGACAGTATTTATTATAATTTCCATTTTATAGCTCATGAAATCAGGATTAGAGATTTTTTTTTAAAGCAATTGGGGTTAAGTAACTTGCTCAAGGTTACATGGCCAGTCATTATTTATGTGTGGGTGCTCATTTTCTGAGGCCGGATTCGATCTCGGGTCATCCCAACTCTGAGGCCGGCGCTCTTACTCACTGCGCCACCTAGCAGCCCCAAAGAAGTTAGTACATCTTTTTTTTTTTTTTTGCCTTTTTTTTTGGAGGGCAATTGGGGTTAAGTAACTTGGCCAAGGTCACACGGCTAGGTTTTTGTTTGTGTGTGCGTTCGTGTCTGAGGCTGGATCCAAACTCAGGTCCTTCTGACTCCAGGGCCGGCACTCTACTCACTGTGCCACCTAGCCGCCCCAGGATTAGAGATTTAAAGTTGAAAAGGACTTTAAAGACCAACTAGCCCAATCATTTAATTTCACTGATGCTCTGACACTTTCCCAAATGACTTTCCCCAAATCACACAGCTAGCAAGTGGAAGGGCTGTGAGTTGAAGCTAAGCCTTACACTCCCCTCCACCTCTCTAAAGGCAATGAAATTAGCATCTTAACCAGTTGTGTTGGATTGGGTGATCAAAAGGATTGTGGTAGATGAGAGAGGTGAGAATGGTATGAAAGAGTTGGGAAATCTGAGCTAGAAGGGATAAGCCATTCATTGCATAAAAGGGGAAACTGAGGCTCAGAGAGGGGATGGGATTTTTTTCCAGTTTACTCAGTGAGTTAGTAGCAGAAATGGAATTAAAAAGATAGGATTTTTGATTTCTGGTCCAAGGTCTTCCACACTATGTCCTGCTAGAATACTGGATGTATATTTGGATACCAAATCGAGGCCATTCTGGCACTTAAGCTGAGTTGCAGCCCAGAACCCAGGGTATAAATCAAATACTGATGTGATTCATCACAGAAAACCCTCAGGAGACTGAGGAGGAGGGGGATGAGATAATGTCAACATGATTATAAATAGTCTTCTTCTTCCCTTTGGCCCCCACACCCAAGTTTCTCCATGCTCTATTTCACTGACGATGAAGAATCCCCCAAATAAATGATGATACACAAAATGTTCTTCATTTTGATAAATGACATTTATTCCATGGGTTTCTTCTTTTTTCTCTGGTCCCTACTGCTTACCACATTTTCACTGTTCGATGTCAACCATGATCTCTGCTGGTTGGGTGTTGAAATTATGATATCAGGAGCAGGCGGGCTGTTAGAACCATATGACTATATTTCACAGGTAACCACACAATTTATTTTGGGTGACTTACATATTTTAGGAGAATTGGTTTATATTTCATAGGCTAAAGTCACAACTGTCAAACACAGAGTGGCCGGTGATATACACAGACCATGCTTGGCTGAAGGCAGACTAGAGAAGGGGACTGGGAGTCTGTGGGTCCCAGAAATGAAGAGATGTGGCAGTTCCATATATTGGAAACTACACTTGGTTTGGACTGGGGAGGCTTCAGTTAAATCCTAACTCCTTCACTTACTAGGTATGAAATTTCAGGTAAGTCACTTCCTCTCTCTGAGGCCTTATTTTCTTCATCTACAAATGTGGATCATACCTTCACATCATAAGACCCTCATACGACTGTCATAAGGAAAGTGTTTTATAAATTGTAGAGATCTGTTGTGATAGAAGCTATTATAATTTATCATTATTATCATTTGAATTCATATTCTGTAGTCACTTTATCTCACTAATTTGCCAGAATCTCTGAGTTGTAAGAAACTTTAAATGAATCCTATTCATACCTGTACCTGAGCAAAAATCCCATCTACATCATAACAGATACAAGGATAGCCAGGTCTTTCTAGAACACTTCAAATGGGGAGAAAAACCCTACCTCCAAAAGCAGAACTTTCAATTTTTGGATAGCTCTAATTATTTTATTTTGGAAGATGATAGTGGTAAAAGGATAAATTTTCATAACTGCTGGGCACAGGTGGTCTATTTTTGTGATCTCATGTATCAGGGAGGTTGAGTCCGGTGGATCTCTTGAATTTGGGAGTTCTGGGTTGCAGTGGAACATGCTGATTGGTTGTTCCTTTGAGAATGTCAGTGGTGTGCTTCATCTCTAGTACTCTGGAATTATGGCTAGTTATCATGTTGATCATGGTGCTAATTTATTCCAAAGTTGTTTTTCTTCATAATGTCATCATGTAATTGTTTTTCCTAGTTTTCTTCACTTTACTCTGTATCAGCTCAGAGAGACCTTCCAGTTTTCCTTTGACACTGTCCACTTTGCCATTTCTTATGGAGAGAAAAAGGAAAATGCATTTATATAAAACTTATTATGTGTTAGGTCCACCACTCTATCCACTGTACCATTACATTCATATAGCACAATAATTTTTAGTCATTCTCCAATTGATAGATACTCCCCTTTTACTTTCAAGTTATTTGTCACCACATAAAGATTTGTTATAAATGTACATACACATGCATACTTGTACACGCATGTACATACACACATAATTATGTACACACATACCCATACATGCACACATGTGTATATTATATGCACACACAACATATACATATACTGTTACACATAAACACATACATGCACACACATGTATGTGCATGACCACCCATGCCTAGCAGTTATACATACATACATACACACATTTTAATATATATATACATATGCATATGTATATGTATATAATACATTATATATACTATATATACACATTATAGATGTAATATATAATATATGTACATGCACATATATATTTATATAAACATCTATAAAGATGTATCTATTTATCTATATGTCTATTTGTGTGTATGTATATAATGTTTTTCTCCCCTTTGATCTGTTGGCAGTATAAACCAAGTAATGGTATTGCTGAGTCACAGGGTATGGACTGTTCAGTGATATTGGTGGTAAATGTATGTATGTATGTATATGTTTACCTACATCTATAGATACACATGCATATACATAAATGTACTTACATACATACATGATGTATAAATATAATCACAAGTATCCCTTTTATCTTGCATGATTCTCTCTATCTTTCAGCGTGGGATCATGACCTCTTGCTCTAGTCACAGATTGCTCTATTCTTAAGAAGTGTTTTCCTGATAATTTTCCTAACAATTCAGGGTGAATTGTCACCTTGAATTTGCTTCTTTGTAACTTCCTAATTTCTCTAGGGCCAAAAGGGAAAAAAGAAGAAAAGAAAAAATAAAGAGAGAGAGTCCTATTCCTCTTCTGGCATGTCTTTCAAAATATCTAAGAACAGGCATTTTGCTTCCCATGTTCCCCTGAGTTCTTTTTTTTTACTAAAGAAGCCCCCTTCCCTTCAGTTGACCCTGATATGGCATTATCTCCGGTCCTTCATTTACCATGTTGGCTGTACTCTTTTGATTCATCTGTAGTTGATCATTATGTTTCCTAGAACTCCACAGAATACTCTCCATATGTCTGACCGGGGCAGAGGATAGTTGGGCCATTCCCTTATTCCAGGAAGCAAAGCATATCTTAATGCTGCCTGAGAACCTTAGTTTACTCTTAATTTCTAATGACTTTTCAGTTGGTTGCCCAATCCATACCTGTGTCTTTTACACAGCCTAATCTATAAGATGTCTTATCTACAAAATGGGTGTAATACTACGCAGTGACAGCTATGCCAGTGAGCACATGTGCTGTGCAGAGAAGCCTGAGCCTGGCCCTTTGTCCTTGGTCACACTTATGCTTATGTTCCTTTCTCTGAGTAGAGATAACCTATCCTGAGATTCAGCCTTTTGGGATGTGGCTGTCTCAGGAATGGGAAATGGAAGGGAAGAGAATAAGCATATTTATATAGTGCCTGCTATATATAAGGCATTTTATAGATGAGAAAATGAAGGCTTAAAAAAGATCACTTGACCACAGTCACATAGCTATTATCATCATGTTCCCCTAAGACTTCCTTCTTTTTGGACTAAAGAGGCCCCCTTCCCTTCAGCTGATGCTGATAGGGCATTATCTCTAGGTCCTTCATTCACCATACTTATTGTCCCTTTTTGATATATATATATAATTGATCATTACTGTGCTAGAACTCCACAGAATACTCCACATGTGTCTGACATGAAATTGAACTCAGATCTTCCTGACACCAGGCCCAGGGTACTCCATTATCAGTTGCCTCTGGGAGGTCCTCATTTCTGCAGTAAAAGATGTCTGGCAATAGGAAGTTGTTTTTTTTTTCTTTAAACTATTTCTCCTCAGAAAAGAAGATCATCTATAGGATGAGCCCAAGGCATGCCCTGGCTTGACAGAGGACATGAGATCTTGAGGGAATTATTCAGGCAGTGTGGAATCAAGGTGAAAGTGAAATAGCTATTCATCAATCCTACTAAAACCCCACATGTTTATTGTTTTAAGTCTCAGCTTCCAGGGAGGACATAGTAGGAATTATGGGTTAATGTGCTCATTGACTTTGGTAATGTATTCTTCTGAATCTTATGCTTATGTGCTCTTCTTTTGGATAAAGAAAATAAATGGATGGATGGGTGGATGAATAGATGGATAGGGGCAGCGAGGTTGCACAATGGATAGAATGCTTGACTCAGATCAAGACCTGAGTTCAAATTTGTCTGCCAATGCTTACTAGCTATTTGACCTTGGGAAAATCATTTAGCACACTGTCTAAATGAGGTAGATGCTGAGTAAGGGCTTATTTGACTGACAATCTTTATCTCACTCAGCTTCCTCATCAATAAAAGGGGGATAATAAAAGAACCAGTTTCCCAGGGTTTGGGGGAGGGAAAAAAGTAATGTTTATAGAGCATCTTACAGACCCTTAAGTGCTATGTAAATGCAAATCATCATCATCATCATTTGATAGAAATGGCATTTATTGAGCACTTACTGTGGACCAATCACTGTACTATGCCCTGGGGAATACCAATACAAGAAAACAAGACAGTTCCTACTCTCAAAGAGTTTGCTTTTTCTAATTCATCTTCCATTTGGTCACTACATTGGTCCCCTCCCTACCCCCCGCCCCTCTAGTGGCTTCCTGTTGCCTCCAAGAGTAAATACAAAACGCTGTGTTTGGCATTCAAAGCTATTCATCACCTACACCTCTTACCCTCCCAGGGTTTTTACAGCGTGCTCCCCAACATGTCCTCTGATCCCATGACAGTGGACTTCCTGGCTGCTCCCTAGAAAAGACACAATATCTCTTGATTCTAGATATTTTCTCTGATTCCCCCCCGCCTACATGTCTGGAATGCTTTATTTCCTCCAATCAAATTACTGATCTCCCTGTTTTCCTTTAAGTTTCAATTAAAAAACCACCTTTTCCAAGAAGTCTTCCTCAACCCCTCATAATTCCAATGCTTTGTCCCCTATTAATTATTTTCTACTTACTCTATATAGAACTTGCTTTGTTTATATTTGTTTCCATGTTGTCTCTCTCATTAGATTGTAAGCTCCTTGAAGGCAGGGGACTTTTTTTGCCTCTTTTTGTATCCCCAGTGCTTAGCTCAGTGCCTGGCACACCTTACCTAAATAATAGTTTTTGAGTTTGTAAGTAGCTTAGAGCGGGTTGCAAAGGAGGATGGATGGAAGGAATCTGGTGACTGAGTAGAGCTAATTGGGAAGTGAGCAGAACTAGATCTAGACATTAAATAGCAGATTTACTAAGCAGGAGAGCAGGTCTCATAGGCCTAAGAGGTATTTCTAGGTAGTCAAGGTTGCTGGGGAGGAGATGGAAGAGTCCCTCTTCAGAGTGAACTGATCTGGGAGTGAAGTGAGCATGCCTGAGGTCCTTCAAGGAACAGCTATTTTATACTTGATCTATAGTATGCCTTGAGGACATTTCTGCTTCCTTTGAGGGTAACCCTGGACATGAAACATACCTTAGTTTTAACAGCCTGGCTCCTCTCTTTTTATAGGCCAGACTTGCCCTAGATTGTATGAACTGAGGAGCCCATTACTAGGAGAGGGGCCCCCAGTGCCCTTTTACCCTTCCATAACACCGTGGCTTATTTGTTCTTGCAAATTAATCAGGGGACAAACTTTTATTAAGTATCCCCTATGTTCCAGGAAGCATACTAACTGCTAGGTATATAGCTACAAAAAACAAACATGAAAGAACTTGCATTCTGCCTAAGAAAGACCTCACCAGTTCCTATAAAATGCATGATACTTTCAGAATCTTTGAGCTGCCATGAGATGGTACTTGAAACTGGGAGCAATGAGAATTCAACATTACCATATACCAAATTCTGAGACTGGCCTCTCTTATAACCATCCCAGTCACACTCCCTCCTTGCCTGCAAAAACCACCATGCAGATTGTGGTTTTATCATTGTTTCATTATTGATCTTTTTCACTACAGATCTTTTGCCAACTCTACATCCTGGGAGCCCCATCTCCCCATTCCATCCCTGTATTTAGATATACTTATGTATTATGTGTTTATGTATTCACATGTATTTCATATTATATGTATATAAACATACATATGCATACATGTCTACATGTATGTGTATATGCACATATGTATATGCACATGGGTATATGTTAGTACTTTAAATTTTGCAAAGTGATTTACAACTATTATCTATTTGATCTTCACAATAATCCAGGGAAGAAGGTGTTTTATATTTTTATTAATATCCATTAATATTTTTTATTAATATTGATTTTACAGGTGACGAAACTGATGTAGTCACAAGTGAAGTGGCTCATCCAAGCTAGTAACTGTCTGAGGCTAGATCTGAACTCACATCTTGCTGATAGGACCAGATCTGGTGCTGTATGCACTATACCACCTAGCTGTTTGATGTTTTCAGCCACAGCAAGTCTCATTGACTAACTACCAAATTACAGAGGGATTACAACCTATTACAATATGTAGTATGTTCATGCCATTGAAAACAGAGATTCTTGAAGCATTTAAGTTTACATTAATTTATGATATAAGACAATGGGATTAGGCATCTAGACATCTGTTTCTGCCACTTATCTAGACAAATCTATTGGTTCCTTATTTCCTTCTTTGTAAAATCAGTGGATTTAATTAGATTATTCATTGAGATCTGGAAAGATCTAACACTGTTAGCCTAAGGTTGTATTTGAATTCAAGATAGGTCTTTGTTAGTCTTATTAATATGTAATTAAATGATTACATGTGTATGCATGCATCTTACTTAGTATATTGTACATTGTTATGGTGGAATAAAGAAATGGAATGGTGACATCCAGACAACAATTCATTTAGCAATGCATGTGGTTGCAGAAACAAACTGGATCCAAGGCTTTCAGTAGCCAAGGATATTGACCATTGGTTTCTACAAACTTTATATAAAATTTGGGGGGAGCACAAAACAGGAAAAAATTTAATTTGAAGATTGATACACTTGGTTTCTTAATGGTGGAGGGGGCTGGAAGAAACTGAGGTGAAAGGGAGATGGGTAGTTTTGTGATCTTTCTTAAGCCTGATGACAGTTGGGAGGGAGAGTAATCCTATGACTTCTACAAAATCAGGTAACTCACATGAAATTGAGACTTCATAAAATGATAGATAAAGGGAAAAATTGAGTTACTCATACTTTAAAAAAATGTAACAAAATAAAACAATGGTACTCCAAGGTATATGTACACATATATGATATACACACGTGTTAACTACATATGCAAAATATGTACAGGTATATGTACATGCATATACATGTATAGCTATACTTCAATTGGTTGAGGTTAAAACACCTTACTGAACATTTCAAGGCCAGCCCTAGACAACACAACTTCAATTAGTCTTTCTACTTATCTTTCTGTACAAATCCTCTACTCATGCCAGGGAGAGAGATAGCATGGAACTGAGAGAAGGAACACTGAACTTATTCTAATAGATTTAGAACTAGATGAGACCTCAGAAGGTATCAAATTCAACCTTCCTCATTCTGCATATGAGGAAACTGAGTCAGAGATCAATTTATTTGCCTAAAATCATACAGATAAGTGATCAGGATTTGAACCCAGGCCTTCAGTCTCCAAACCCACAGTGTTTTCCAATGTCAGAAACTTGACCCCACCTAATCGCATGCTAGTTGTGTGACCTTCTACAAACCACTTCCTTCCCTGGAACTCAGTCTCCTTAGATATAAAATGAAAGGGTTGAAATAGTCTACCTATAAACTTCTTTCTAGTCTGTAAAGCCAAGCACAATTAGCTTTCCAGAAGACTGCTGATGTGAACAGCTTTCAAAGTTCTGATTACATAGTACAGCGAACTCTCTATTCAATAACAAGTCAGAGCAAAGCATTCACAGAATATCAAAATACAGCATTCACCATGTCACAACTCAACAACTTATCATTAAAATGGCCACATAGTTTTCACCAAAGTGGTCACATAGTTTTAAACAAAGTACAATCATTTAGTAACTCAATCATTTAGTAATTCAATCATTCAATCATCCTTAAGGAGGCCTCCTTAAGGGACACAAAATACAAAAGTCAAAGTCCTCCACTCATGGGATGCAATTAAGTTACAATTTCATCAGTCACTACTCAGTACCCCCTTAAGGGGTAGTGGAAAGTACAAAAGCCATCTACTCCTAGGTCACAAGTAAATTATAATTTCATCAGTCACTACTCAGTACCTATTTAATTAGTCACTACTCAGACAATTTCATCAGTCACTACTCAGTACCCACAGAGAGAACTTTTCATGTTGACTCCAGGCAGGCTTTCAGCTTCCATGGATCCTCTTCCATGGTCCCAGCTACTGCCTAAATCTAACCAATTGCCACCTGAGTTCAAAGGCAGACATCTCCCATTTCCTTGTCCAGCTCTCCTTGTAGGTCCTGCTCCATATTGAAGCTCACAGTGTCCAGTCCACCTCAAATATCTCAGTTTCTGTTCCTGGGAAGACAAGGCTAAACAAAGCCACAATAATATTCATACACATTAACAAAGCCACAAAAGCATTCATGCGAAGAATTGGGACCACAGTTATGCTTCCTCAGTCTTCAGCAGCTACAGCTGGCCCTCAGAAGTCTTTGGCAGCTCCAGCACCACAAGTTGAGTTCTGTCACCAAAAGTTCAAGTTTTGCTACCACAAATTACTTTATCAAAATCAAAATCACTTTATCCAGCCTCCACTCAGCTTGCACCAAGAAATTCTGTCTCAGTTCTCAATTTTCATTTCTCTTCTCAGTTCTTCTCAATTCTCAGTTCAGTCTTCAGTCCAACAATAGCAGCCCAGCCTCCAGATGTTCACTGAGAGAAATTCTCTCTCTCTCCTCCCCCACTCTCTTTCTCTCCAGAAACAGCTGCTTTGCCTCCACAATGCTTATCCCAAGAAGTTCTGACTCTCTCAGCTGGGGCTTTTCCTTATATACAGTATTGCTCCTCTCTGTTCAGCCCCTTCCTGTTATGTCAACAACAGGGGTTCATACCTTCTGTTTCCTTAAAAGGGGCTTGATATAATTAGCTTGACACTAATTGCTAAGTACCTGTTAGCTTGTCAATACAAAGGTATCTTCAAATTTCATTACTATTACATAGCCCTAAGGTGCTATGATGCCCAAGTTCTCAGATCATAATGTCCCTGGAAAGTATGACATCACTCCTTTCCAAACCCCATTCATTCACTGAACATTCAATAAACATTTATTAAGTACCTTCTTTTTTCAAGATACTATTCCAAATGTTGGAAATAGAAATACTATAAAAATGACACAATCTATTTCCTCAAAAAGCTTACATTCTCCTGGTTATGAGGGAGGCTAAGATACACACCTAAATATAAATATGCATAAGCAAATATAGGTAAATACCTAAAGATAAATAAAATGAGAATTAGGAAGTGATGTGAAAAAAAGATAAATAAATACAGAGCTCCAGAAAATTTGAGAGAGGAAAAGGAAGGGGAAGGGGAGTGGGACATCAGGGAAGGCTTCATGAGGTAACCTCTGATGACCTTCCTATGCCCTCCACTACTTCTGAACCTGTGGCTTCTAGGGACAACTCATGATGTAAGTAATCAATTCAACTCTATTTGCCATTTGACATGTGGCCCATGGAAGAAGGAGATCAACACCAGTTCCCCAAGTATAATTCCATGCTATTTATTCTTGAAGGAGTCTAACACCCCAAGTATACATTGGTATCCCTTTGCACTGTGAAGATCCCTTTAGATATAAAGAACAAAGACTGAGCTTTCATTCATGATTTGTCTAGTTATACTTTATTGATTTTAAAGCACACGGCAAGACTATGTGCCAGTCTCTAACATGTCCACTCTGATGTTTCCCCTTCTCTGTTTGTTTTACCTGATCTGGGACATGCACATCTGAGGTCTGCCTAGGAGCTGGTCAGCATTGCCAAAATAGAGATTTCTTTGAGTGGTTTCTGAATATTGGGACTTACAGTATTCTATGCTATAGAGAACAAGGGACACGGCAGCCTTTTTATAAATACACCAACATAGGGTAAATAGCCCCCAAGTCACCTCTGAATATATCCATCATGAGAAAGCTAGCTAAGGATGCTCCAGGGGCTGGTAAAATTCCTCTGTTGCTCAGTGGCCTGCAGTTTTGGACTCATCTCCCACTCCAGTTATTCCATCTGCCAGATTGCCTTATCCCTTACCTCCTTTTCTGAGCCTGCTATTAATTTGTTAATTAATCATTAGGAAAAGAAACATGAATTGGGTAAGGAAGTCTCTCTTGTTGCCCCTGCAGGGACCTCTTCACCTTTGCCAATGCTTCTTGTCCTACTGAGTAGATTATCAGACCCAATTCTCCAAACAATGATCCTACGCTTCAATTTGTTTTCAACCAATCAGGGATCACTGCACACATTTGTGTATGCATACTTGTATGTATGTGTTGACATAAACATGTCCCTATGCACACACACATATTGTTTATGTTTGTGTCTGTGAATATATACAGATGTATGCCTGTATGCATATACATATAAGTATATGTATGCAACTGTATAGATACGTATGTATATATGCACGTGTGTGTATAATCTTCATTTGCCTGCACTAATCATCTTGTTATAACTTCCTTTATTTCTTTGCTCTCCAATTCATCCTTCCAACAGCTGCCATAAGCATATGCCCGTTCTACAGACATGATCACATTACCATCCTGATCAGGTAATTCTCAGGAGAGCACTCTTGTTTTTGTCCAACCATCTATATTTAAAATTTTACCCTTTTAAAAACAACAACAGAAAACCTTTGTACTAACCCAAATCTAACAATCTGACACAAGAAGTGGCACCTGTACTTGAATTCAACTTTAAAGAAAAACAAAATTCTGGAAGGTAGAGATGAAGAAGGTTGACTTGACAGTCAGGGGCAGTTGCCTGATGTCCATTAAGGCTGGTTGCCCAATTTGTTTGGAGTGTGGAATGCAAAGATATGGGCAAGTAATGTAGAAAGGGAGTTGGGAGGAAAATCATGGAGGGCTTTATTTCTGGTCCACAGAATTAGTATAGTATCCTAGAAGGTACACTGAAGGTACATGAAGGACATGAATTGTTATTTTATCATAGGGGAAGGTACCACTGAAAATGCATTAGGTAGATTTCACAGGACTTGGCAATTGATTGACTATGAGAAGGGGGTAAAGGAAAGGAAAGGGTTAACAATGACTCTGATACTAAACCTGCATTTCTGGGCAGGCTCTCCCAAATACTGGAAATCAGTAGGCCTTGTATAGGCTTTAGGGAGCTGAGGTCAGTTTAAGCCTCAAAAAGTTCACTGAGTGCTATCAATTTCTGAATTTTGACCGGATTCCACATACAAAATACATGTTAGGGGGCAAGATGGCGGAGTAAAGGCAGGAACTTGGCATGAGCTTCCACTCCAACTACTTCCAATATCCATAAAATATGACTCTCAACAAATTTTAGGGCTATAGAACCCAAAAAGTAAAAGAGAGAAATAAACTTCCCGCTGAAGGCAGCCTGGCAGGCTGACAGGAAGGGTCTATCACATCTTTCAAGAAAAATATAAACTGGTTACAGCCCATGGAGGAGGTAAAGAGGATGTTGAAAATCAAGTAAGAGAAGTGGAGGAAAAATCGGGAAGAGAAATGAGAATGATGCAAGAAAATCATGAAAAGTGAGTTAACATACTGCTAAAGGAGACCCAAAAACATTGAAGAAAATAACAACTTAAAAAGTAGACTAACTCAAATGGCAAAAGAGGCTCAAAAAGCCAATGAGGAGAAGAATGCCTTAAAAAGCTGAATAGCCCAGATGGAAAAAGAATTTCGAAAGCTCATTGAAGAAAATAATTCCTTCAAAATTAGATTCTAGCAAATGGAAGCTAATGGCTTTATGAGAAATCAAGATACTATAAAACAGATCCAAACAAATGAAAAATAATAGAGGCAATTGGAAATATCTCATTGGAAAAACCACTGACCTGGAAAATAAATCCAGGAGAGGTAATTTAAAAATTATTGGACTACCTGAAAGCCATAATCAAAAAAAGAGCCTAGAAATCATCCTTCAAGAAATTCTCAAGGAAAATTGTTCTAATACAAAAAAACCAGATGGCAAAATAGAAATGGAAAAAATTTACCAAACACCTCCTGAAAAAGGTCCTCAAAAAAACTCCTATTAATATCATAGCCAAATTCCATAGTTCCCAGGTCAAGGAGAAAATATTACAAGTTGTCAGGAAGAAACAATTTGAATATTGTAGAAACACAATCAGGATAACACAAAATCTAGCAGTAATCTTGTGATGGGTAATCTTGCTAGGCAGAGCTGTTTTTCCTACACTAAGAAATCAGGATTTTTTAAATCCAGAGGAGCCCTCCCCTCCTTGTTTTGTAGGATACAGGCATATTGTCTCCAGAGCTATGAATGGACAATCTTCCAGTGAGACAAACTAACATGAATTTTTTTTTGTTTTATTTTTTAAATTTATTTTTAGTTTTCAGCATTCATTTCCACAAGATTTTGAGTTACAAATTTTCTCCCCATCTTTCCCCTACCCCCATACAAATATAAATCATATGATTTATTGAAACATAACATTTTTGTAACTCTTTCCAAAAGACTCTTCACTCTGTCTTTCTCTGTCTCTCTCCCTGTCTCTCTGACTCTCTGTTTCTCTCTCTTCCAATTTATGTGTATTATATATGCATATACTCTCCATACACATATATGTGTGTATACATACACATATATGTGTATATACCTCATATATGTATATACATACATATATGTGTGTATATACCTCATCTCCATCCATGCCTCTTTGACCTGATGTTATTCAGTTTTCTTATTCCTAGTCTTTGATGACATAAGGCTGAGGTACAATATATTGCTTGGTCAGTAGAAGGTTCCATGTGACAAATGATTACTCCTTGTAGCCAGAAAATACTTTTATTTCTATACATATCTTGTGTTTTATAAAATGCATTAAAGCAATGCTATATTTTCCAGTATCATTTAATGAATAAGGCAGATTCTATTATTGGGTTATTAGGAAACTCTTTATACTGAGCTGAAATCTCCTCTTTATATTTGTGCAATCAAGTCTGTTTCTTTTTCCCAATGAAATGCTTCAGATGTTTGAAGAAAATGATCATGGTCATCTATTTTTTTCCCATATTTTCCCATATTTCTTTTTTTTTTTTTGGAGGGCAGTTGGGGTTAAGTAACTTGCCCAATGTCACACGGCTAGATTTTTGTTTATGTGTGTTAAGTGTCTGAGGCCGGATCCGAACTTAGGTCCTTCTGACTCCAGGGCCGTCACTCTACTCACTGTGCCACCTAGCCACCCCGAACATCCCATATTTCAACAAGCGAACTTTATAAGACATAATTTTGATTTCCATCCTGGTGATATTCCTTTGGATGAACTCCTTTTATCAATGCTCCTGGTTTGCTAAAATCTACAAAATGATTTCTATGGCATTATGCCATGTTACCAGTCTCCTAACCCTGCCAAAGAGGAAAAAATTAGGTTAGTCTGGAATTCCTTATTTGTAGTCAATCCATGTTGGTTCCTAGCGATTGCCACTTCCCTTCCTAAGTGCTCATAAATTGTCTCTATATAAAGATCTGTTCTCAAAATATGTCCTTATGTAAGAGGGATGTCTCACCTCATTTTCTTAATGTAACTCCCAAGATACTGTATGACCTAACACATATATCAGCTAAGGATGCCTCTTTTATTGGATTATAAAATCAATCAAGCCATCAAAAGTGTGAACTAGGTTTGAACAATTCCTAGACACCCTTGCTGAATCATTCAATCAATCAAAGCTATAAACTAGGTATGAACAAGTATTTAATCAATTTGGAAGAAGTGTGGTACTCTAATCATTGAATGAAAGCAGATGATGCCATGAAGGAAATGTTTTGTGGTTGGTTAAACAGAATCAGTCATACCCTGTGAGACTTGGAAAAGAGAACAAGCCAGTTCAACATCTGGCATTCCAATTACCAGTCAGCATAATAATGGAACAGCTTCACTCAGGTCCCTGAAAAGGAATCACTTGGGGAAGGAAAAGAGATGATCTTGTAGCAGTTTCTGCATCAGGAATCAAAGAAGACTAGGCACCCTAAGGACAAGTAGCTTCAAGAATTTATAAGATCTTAGAACCTTGAATGCTGTCAGAGAACTTATACAGCCTGAAGGAGAAACTGTATGAGAACTCCACAAAGGAAGTGAAGGACTTCCAGGCAACCAGAAGCTATGAATTACACTTTGGCCACATGTGCTCTCTAAGACGGAGCTCATTTCTTCTGGGTTCAGCATATATTTGGTGAGAAAATGTTCCAGATTTCTGGAGGGGGGAGTAATGTTTTGTACTAAGTGTTCCTATTGTACCATCTCAGTAAACATGCCTTTCTAAAAAGGTAATTAATTATGTCTGGTTAATTGAAAATCAATTGGGAGGGGTGTACACTAAATGGTGGTTCATGATCTATACCACAAGAAACAGCCCCAGAACATTAAGGGGAGAAATAGCCAACTAACCTCTGGGTTCTCATGCACCAACATAAGTGTGAGTTGAGAAGTATTTCCAGAGGAGGTAGTATTATATTTAAAATGAATAATGCTTATTTCTGGAATGGAGTGGGTTAAATAAATGCATTAGAGCATTAAGCTGAACATAATATGAAAAAAATCAATAGGAATAAATGTAAAAGCTTGTACTTGGGTACAAAAGTTAACTTTACTATTATAAAATGGGAGAGCTATAGATAGACAAGTTATTCAGAAAGAAAAGAACCCTGGAAGTTTTGGAAGTGAAGGAAATTCCATATGAGTCAGTAATGTCATATGTCAGATCAAAAAGTTAATGCACACTTAAGCTGCCTTAAGAGGGGATGGCTTCCAGGATCATGGAGGTTATGGTTCTATTGTACTCTTTGTCTTATCTCAGATGAAATACTGTACTCAGCTTTGAGTGCCACAGTTTAAGAAGAATATTGGTAAAGATGTAGAGTGGTTACCTCCAGAGAAGGGCCATTGAAATAGTGAAAGATCTTAATTCTATGTCACATGAGGATCAGTTGGAAGAACTGGGGATATCTATCCTAGATCAGAGAAGACTTGGTGGGAAAGGGTATGGAGAACTGTCTTGGATGAATGGTTAGCATTGTCTTGGGATACCACAGAGTAGAACAATAAGCAATTGGTGGAATTGACAAAGGGACAAATTTAGGCTCAATGTATGGAAATACATCGTAACAATTAGAGCTGTTCAAAAGTGAAACAGGTGGCCTTGGGAAATGGTGGCTTTGCTTTCCTCAGAGGTCTTCAAGGATAGGCTCAATGAGCCCTCATCAGTATAATGTCATTGTAGGGATTTCTTTTTATGTATAGGGTGGACTCCATGGCTACTTCCAGTGCTGAAATTTTGTGGTTCTTTCCTGCAACAGGGTATGAAGATATACCAGACAGAATGGTGGTAAGACCTTAGCCTTTCTCTCAAGTCTCTGAAGTAACATTAAAAGATTTGGGAAAACTGACTTAGGGGGAATTTTTTTTTATCCCTTCCCCAAGTAGAAGGTAACATTTGTTCATTCCATTCAGGTTAAATTACCATATTAATTATTCAAAATACTTAATGCTATCAAACCAGAATAAGTGTACCGGATCCAACAGAAAACCTGAAACAAAAATCAATGGTGTCCAAAAGCCTTGGAAGTTAATGAATAATTAAGTCCATGCCCTTATGAAGTTTAAGTGGCGCAGAACAAACAGGTTATTTGATATGCAGTAAAGGGCAAGATGGGTCAGACCGAGGACCACAAAAAGTGGGATTGGGGAGTGGGGATTCCCACTCCAATTCTACTCAGCCATCCCAGCTCCCCAAAGCCAGCACTTCCATGATTAAAGATTCTATTGCCCTCTATGTCTTCAAGTCTCAGAGTTGATCGAGCTAATTGGATTTTTAAATTACCATAATTTCACGCCTCTTTCGCCCCCTGCGGGACACTGGGACGGAAGATGCTGGACGTCCTCTGTCTCTCTCACGGGATGGGTTAGAGGCAGTCTATTTTTATCCAAATATATTCTGAGTTGGTTCCACTGGCCTCCCTAATCTAATCTTCTGTCCTTCACATATCATCAGTAGGACAGGAGTTGTGTCTTCAGTTATGGAAATGGGCTGACCTAAGGTATCAAGATCTTCTTTCCCAGTATCTCTCAATCAATATGTAGCAGGTTCAGGGATATATCTAAGGTTGAGATTAAGGATCAGGATGTGAGACTGATGTGAATCTTGAATATATTACCTTGGTCCCACTAAATCATGATGAATTCCAAAGATGATTGTTAATTTTATGAGGGAAGAGGTAAGGATGTAGTATATAGAATACTGGGTTTGGAGTCAAGAAGGCCTGAATTCAAATTCAGCCTCATACACTGACTAGCTTTGTGATTCTTGGCAAATCACTTAACCATCACCTGCCTCAGTTGCTGCAATCTTTAAATGGAAATAATATTAGGAACTACCTCCCAGGGTTGTTATGAGGATCAAATGAAATTATAACTGCAAAGTGCTTAACACAGTGCCTGGAACATAGTAGGTGCTGTGTACCTGCTATTATCATTATTATTTTAGATCACAGGTTAGCTATGTAAGGCCTTGGGTTTAGTTAGGCAGCCTGAATTCTAACATTGTCTTTATTGTTAAATCAGTGTGAGCAAGTTATATCAATTACTTGGTATTTAATTTCTCAGCTTTCTCTTCTATAAAAGGAGGCAGTTGTGTGACTTGGTTGTCATTATTACTTCCAGCTTTGACATTTAATTTTCTCAAGTCTCCTCCTATCTTTGAATTCTAAGTTCCCTGTCTGAAAGTCCCTTTTGTCTCTGACATCTCTGTTCCCCATTCTAAGGTCCTTTACAACTTGGATAGCCTTTATTTAAAGCATTCTATGGAGGGGGCAGAGCCAAGATGGCGGAGTAGAAACAGCTCGTCCAAGCCTCTCTGCCCCCAGATTCTCCACAAACTATGTAAAAAAGGACTCTGAAAAACTTCTGGAGCCCCAGCACCCACAGAACGACACAGAGAAGCTAACCTCCCGCTGAGGACAGCCCAGCACCCTGCAGGAAGGACCAGCGCAGTGGTCTGGGAGCCGGCAGCGCGCAGAGCCCAGAGCGCAGAGCGCAGGAGCTGAGCCGAGCCGAGCCCAGGTCCACGTGAGCCGAGGTTTTAGCCCCAGGGCGGCAGGGCCAGCAGCCGGCTGGAGGAACCCCAGAACACCAGGAACTGTGGAGACGCCAGAATTATCAACATAGACTTGCCTAGGACAAAGTAAGAGGTTAGTGTCCTATGGACTTTGGGACCTGTATTTGGGGAATGCGTCAGCTCCCTCCCTGGGGGCTAGAAGCTGCTGAGGAGACACGCCATTTTGTAGTTTTCAGAGGCATTTCCGGCTCCCAGCCTACAAATCGTGGGGAGATCCAGCGATCAGTCTTGGGGGTAATCGCTCTTGCTTTAACCTCCCTGGATCTGGATTGTGATCTAGGGTGGAAGTTGTGGGTGGGTTTACAGCTTGCCAGAAACGGAAGTTGCCCCCACACGTTTGGGACGAAAATTCCTCTATCTGGCCTTAAAGCCATAGTGTGGCAACAAGCCCAAACGTCAAGCAATTAAGTGGCAACATGCCAAGGCAAAGGAAACAGAAAAATGCAACCCTAGACTCCTATTTTGGGGGCATAGAGCGGAAAAGGACTGTGAGGTCAGAAGTCCTGCTCCAAAAGCCCCAGGGGAAAACATGAGCGGGTTGCAGGCCATAGAGGACCTTAAGAAGGACTTTAAAAATCAAATAAGAGAAGTGGAGGAAAATTAGAAAGAGAAATGAGAAGGATGCAGGAAAAGTATGAAATGAGGGTCAACAGCCTGACTGAGGAAAACAACACCTTAAAAAATAGACTAGCTCAAATGGCAAAGGAGGCCCAAAAGGGCACTGAGGAGAAGAATGCCTTAAAAAGTCAAATTTGCCAGATGGAAAAAGAATCGCAAAAGTTCACTGAGGAGATTCATTCCTTCAGAGTTAGACTGGAGCAAATGGAAGCTGGTGACTTTATGAGAAATCAAGATGCTGTTAAGCAGATCCAAACAAACGAAAGATTAGAAGGCAATGTGAAATATCTCATGGGAAAAACCACTGACCTGGTGAATAGATCCAGGAGAGACAATTTAAAAATTATTGGACTACCTGAAAGCCATGATCAAGGAAAGAACCTAGAAATCACCCTTCAAGAAATTCTCAAGGAAAACTGCCCTGATGTTTTAGACCCAGAGGGCAAAATAGAGGTTGAAAGAATCCACAGATCACCTCCTGAAAAAGATCCCAAAAAGAAAACTCCCAGGAATATTATAGCCAGGTCCAGAATCCCCAGATCAAGGAGAAAATACTACAAGCAGCCAGGAAGAAACAATTTCAATATTGTGGAAACACAATCAGAATAGCCCAGGACCTGGCAGCTTCTACACTGAGGGATCAAGGGCATGGAATATGATATTTCAGAGGGCAAAAGAACTGGGAATGAACCCAAGGGTCACCTACCCAGCAAAACTGAGTATTTTGTTTCAGGGGAAAATATGGTCATTCAGTGGAATAGAGGACTTTCAAGCATTCTTGAGGAAAAAACCATAATTGAATAGAAAATTTGACATCCAGATGCAAGAAGCAAGAGATGCCTGAGAAGGTAATCAGGAAAAGAAATCAAAAGGAACTTATCAAAGTTGAACTATTTACATTCCTATATGGAAAAGCAATATCTGTGACTGATGATATCTTTCCCACAATGAAAATAATGGAAGAAGGGGGTGTGGTCATACGAATACATATGTGAATGTGTGTGTATATGGTTACAGCTATATATGGATAGAGGGCATAGGTTGATTTTGTTGGGAAGGGAGAGTACTCAAGGGATGAAATTATGAGGTGAGAGAGGAAAGTGGCAAGAGGAGATGGGGAGAGACATGGTAGGGTAAACTATCTCATGTAGGGGAAGTGGGTGCAAAGGAGGGGGAGAATAAGGAAGGCTAGAAAGGCAAAACCACATTCACATTGAATTTGGTTCAGGGAGAAAATGACATACATACTAAATGGGATATCTCAACCTGCAGCAGGATAGGGGGAAGGGGGATGAGAGGAGGGATGATGGATGGGAGGGCATCCTTGGGGTGAGGGGAGGTTGGAAGTACCCACTATAGAAGAGGGACAGGATCATGTAGGGAATGGACCAGGTGGGGTGTGGGATGAGTGGGAGGGAATTATAAGCAGCCTTGTACAATATATCTACTATGATAATGTTTTGCATAGCTAGACATGTACAACATATACTGAATTACTTATATCCCAAGAGGGAATGGGTGATAAGGAGGAAGGAAATGGATCTGAAATTCGAGGTCTTAAGATTAAATGTTTCAAATATATATAAATACTATTATTAATACTCTTTTGCTTATAATTGGGAGATAAGATGTGCAGGCATTGGGACACAAAGATTCACATTCCTCTAATGGAAAAGTCGAAGGGGGTATGGGAGAAGGTATGGGAGAGAGCAGATTGGAGGAAGCGATATCTTGTGGGACTGCTATTCTGGGAGGTTGGGTAGGGGAATAATGGGGGGAAAATGATTGTAACTCAAAACCTGGCAGAAATGAATGATGTAAAACAGAAGCTAATAAAGTATTTGTTTAAA